>PISX010031189.1:0-17739 GCA_004024625.1 Mellivora capensis
GAGTCTAAAAGAAATGAAAAGCATGACTAGTCCTATAATCAAAGAAACTGAAGTAGTTTAAAAATTCCCAAAAGGAAAACACAAAGTCCAGATAGTTTTGTAGGTGAATTCTACCAAATTTTCAAAAGAAATATATTATCCCAATAGTATATAAAATCTTTTAGATCAAAGGAAAAGAAAAAATGCTCTCCTTTCTTATGTGTGAGGCCAGGATAACCCTGATGTCAAACCAAGCTAAAAGAGCCATAGGAAAATTAAAGTTCTGCCCTATTTCACTTATGAATATATAACCAAAATTCCAAAACAAGACATTAGAAAATCAAACAGTGTATAAAAAAGAAAACATTCATCATCAATCCTGTTGCATTTATCATGGACATGCAAAGATGATTTTATATTAGAAAATACACAAGTTAACTCATCATATTAATAAATCTCAATAGATTCAGAAAAAGCATTTTAGGTGTCTTAGTACAAGGTTAATGTGCAAAAGTCAGTTGCATTTCTACACACTAAAAAAAAAACTAGAAAATACAATTTAAGAGAAAACAATTATTGTATCAGAGAACATCAAGGACCTTGTAATAAATCTTATATTCAGGGCCTTTATAGAGAAAATTATAAAACTTTACTGAGATATTAAAGAAGAGCTAAATCAATGGAGAAAGACACAATGTTCATAAATAGAAAGATTTAGTATTACAAAGATGTTATCATCTAAAGAGGAGATCACACAAAATCCCAATAGTGATTTTCATTGCTTAATAATAGTGATTTTTAAATTTTTAAAAGGGCCAGAATTTTCTTATAAAGATTTTATTTATTTATTCATTTATTTATTTATTAGAGAAAGAGAGTGCATGAGGGAGAGAGAAGGGGCACAGGGAGAGGGAGAAGCAGACTCCCTGCTGAGCAGGGAACCTGATGTGGGGCTCAGTTCCATGACTCTGGGATCATGACCTGAGCCGAAGACAGATGCTTAACCAAATAAGCCACCCACGCGCCCCAGGGCCAGACTATTTCTGAAGAACAACAGGAAATAAGGACTAGCCCTACTGGATATTGGGACTTATTTTGAAGCTCCAATAGAACAATGAGCCTTGAAACAGACCCAAGGATGTATATATCTTTGGCATATACCAAAGGTGACATGAGATCATGTGGAAAGATGGCACTGTTCACTAAAAGGACTTGGTAAAATGGTTATCCATATGGAAAAAGATTAACTGAACCTCTCCCTTACATGAAAACAGAAATTGACTTCAGGCAAAGCTCTTAGAAAAGTATTAAGCTTGATTTGCTGTTAAACAACAAGTTAAACTCTAAGAAGAAAATGCTGATGAGTATCTTTTAGACCTTAAAGAAATAGATCTTAAGACACAGAACACCACAGATGCATGCAACTATATTAAAATATTTTTCCTTATTTTCTTCTAAGATTTTATTTATTCGACAGAGAAAGACACAGCGAGAGAAGAAACACAAGCAGGGGGAATGGGAGAGGGAGAAAAAGGTTTCTTGCTGAGCAGGGAGCCCTATGTGGGCCTCCATCCCAGGACCCTGGGATCATGACCTGAGCTGAAAGCAGATGGTTAATGACTAAGCCACCCAGGCACCCCTCTTTTTTTCCTTAGAAGAAGTTTTGCTCTTTAAGAGACAATTTAAAGAAAGTGTACATACACATTTAAAGAAAAGGCAATATATAAACTTACAGAAGATAATCACAATACTTAATACCTGACAACAGATCAGTATTGGCAATTTGGCCATAATTAAAAATAATAACTAAAAAAAAATCAAGAATACCTCATGCATGAATAAAGCAAAGCAGTCTGGCAGAAAAAGTGCAAGAGTCACAAGCAAGAATTTCACATGAGAGCAAATACACATAACCAGTCATCATATAAAATGATCAACATCATTAGTAATCAGGGAAATGCAAATCAAAATCACAATGAGACCATTTTGCCTTCATTTAATTAAGAAAAAATGAAAAAGTCTGACAGTATCAAGTGTTGAAGAAGATACAGATCCATGATATTTCTTATGCATCACTGGTGTGAATGCGAATTGGTGCCACCATGTTGAAAAGCAGGTTGGCCTTACCTCCTAAAGAAGAATATCACAGACTCTATGGCCCAGCAGTTCCACTTCTAGGTATATACTCAAGAGAAATTCCTGCAAATGTACAATGAGAAACATGCATAAGATTACTCCAAAGCAAAAACTTGTAAACAGCACAGATTTATTGAATGGATAACTGTGGTATTATTTCACAGAAGGGAATATTACACAGTAGTTGAAACTAATGAACCACAGAAACATGCAACAATATAAAATTTGGCAGCATAATATTAAGAAAAAAAAGCAAGTCCCAGAAGGTTACATACATCATGATTCTTTTTATACAGTTAAAAACAAATATGTAAATATGTGTATATGAATACACACACATACATACACATTTAAAACTAGGTAAAGATGCAATAAAATTAGATTAAAAGGTAAGCAAGGGACTGATGAACCCAGGAGTCTTGCTGACAGCTACCTGAGAAGGGGATAGATTGGTGAGTTTTCCATATGGTTAGATGTAGGTTTTGTCAGGAGTCTACATTTTGCTTAGAGGTTCTTTTGGTGGTCAGTTTGCATTAATACAAGCAGATCATGCAAGGACCAATAAAAAGAGGGTGTCGTGTAGTAAGGATATGACTAATCCAAACCTGTGTACCTGAGATCCAAAAAAGGAGAACAAAAAGAAAAAACAAAATAAGATAGATTTAAATCCAACATATCAGTAATTACATTAATTGCTCCCATTACAGGTATAAGATTTCAGATAATGTTTAAAAATCCAACTATATGTGGTTTATAAGAGCTACATCTAAGTAAGAAAGTAAAGAAAGATTGGAATAACAGGATCGAAAAAGATATGTCCACAGAAAAAACAAAAGCTGCTATAGCTATAGTAATGTAGCAAAACAGACTTTTAAAACAAAAAGATGGGAGGTAAGAGGGACATAATGATAAAGGTTCAATTCATTAAGATGAGTTCTAAATTTGAACTTATCCTATACCTAAAGAACACAGCCTCAAAGTATTTACCACAAAAGCTGGCAGAAATACAAGGAGAAATGGATTAATTTACAACCAAAGTAGGACATTTTTTTTTTTTTTTTTTGACAGAGAGAGATCACAAGTAGGCAGAGAGGCAGGCAGAGAGAGAGAGGAGGAAGCAGGCTCCCCGCCTAGCAGAGAGCCCGATGTGGAACTCGATCCCGGGACCCTGAGATCATGACCTGAGCCGAAGGCAGAGGCTTACCCCACTGAGCCACCCAGGTGCCCCCAAAGTAGTACATTTTAACAAAGCTCTCTTAGTAATGCTAGAAGCAGGAGGAAAAAAGAGTTTGAACCATAGAATCTATTGGACAATTATAGAACACTGCACTGAACAACTGCAGGAAACACATTCTCTTCAAGAACACATGGAACATCTGCAAAAACTGACCAAATACTGGGTCTTTTAGCAAATTTCAAAGAACTGAAATTATGCCAGTACACTGTCTGTCTCCAAAGCAATTATGTTAGAAATAAAGATGACTAGAAAAAATCCCCAGATGTTTATAAATTCAAGAAATATACTTCCAACTAATCCACAGATCAAAGAAGATACAGTGGACATCAGGAAATGTAATTGCATAAAGGGGCGCCTGGGTGGCTCAGTCCCTTGAGCATCTGACTCTTGATTTCCTCTCTCTTCATGATCTCAGGTGAGATCAAGCCCCCCATCCACCTCATGCTCAGTGTGGAGTCTGCCCATCCCTTGCCTTCTATCCGCCCCCACTTGCTCACTCTCCCCAAATAAATAAATAAATAATCTTAAAGAGAATGTAACTGCATGATAATTAAAGTAATACATATGAAAGTTGTGAGATTCAGCTAATGCGATACGTAGAGGGCAATGCTCAACCTAAAACGTACATATTAGAAAAGAAGAAAAGCTGCAAAATCATGAGCTCAGCAACCATCTCATGAAGTTAGAAAAAGGACAGCAAAATAAATCCTAACAAAGTGGGAGAATATAAAAGTAAGCTCAGTAAAGCAGAAAAACCTAAAATAGGATCAACAAAGTTTCATCTTCAACCAACGAAGAGAGTGGACAAATGGGCGAGACGGTTTAGAATGGGGGAAAGGCACATATAACCCGTATCACAGATGTGAAAATAGGACAGCGCCATGTCCTAGTTATTAAAGCAGTAGTAATGAGATTGTGAAACAACATCACGCTGATCTAGTTTTAAAACGGGTGGAAATTGGCAAATTCCCAGAGAAGTGGAATGTAGCAAAACAGATGCAGGTCGGTGGAGGGAGTGTGCAAGGTGCAGGTAGGAAAAGAAGGAGCAGCCGCACAGGAACAGCTGGCTGAGTGAGTTCTGGGGTGGACAGGTGGCCCGGGGGCTGTGCGGGCCAGCTCACGCCGCCCGTGCCGCCGCAGGGAGAACGCGGAGAACATGTACTACTTCTCGGAGCTGGCCCTGACCCTCAACGAGCACGAGGAGGGCGTGGCACCCACGGACAGCCGCCTGCGGCCGGACCAGCGGTTGATGGAGAAGGGCCACTGGGACGAGGCCAACACAGAGAAGCAGCGGCTGGAGGAGAAGCAGCGCCTTTCGCGGCGCAGACGGCTGGAGGCCTGCTCTCGGGGCTGTAGTACGGAGGAAGGTGAGGCTGGGCTGAGAGGCGGGGAGAGAGGGTACCCTGGGGCTGGGGAACAGGTTCCCAGAAGGAAGGGATGCCCTGGGGGTGGGAAGGGAAAGGGGAGGAAGGGGGACCCCAGAGACAGGGAGGGTATGGGGGGGAAGGGTGGAAGAAAGCCATGTCTTGGGGGCAGGGGATGGGGAACCCCGGGAAGGGGGTGGGGCTGGGAAGAGGCCACCGTCCACCAGCCCACGCACTGTGCCTGCCCAGCAGAGAAGGAGGCAGATGTGTACATGCCACTGTGGTTCGAGAAGAGGCTGGACCCACTGACCGGGGAGACGGCCTGCATGTACAAGGGCGGCTACTGGGAGGCCAAGGAGAGGCAGGACTGGCATATGTGCCCCAACATCTTCTGACGCCACCCCTCCTGCAAATACAGGCGCCTGCACAGCCTGGTCCACCTCTTCTTTAATGCACCCAATTTAGTATTCAACGGCCCTCCTCCCACACCTTCCCTGCCCCATCCCCCCTTTTTTTTTTTACACATTTTTGGGGATCCCACCTTGGAAGGAGGAAGTGCTGACCTGCATTCTTTTCAGCTCCCAGGTGCCCGGGGTCACCCGCGCCCCTTCATTATGGACTTGGTTCCCACTGGGACCCCAGCTCCCAGTTACTACAACTCAGGCAGGCTGGCCCGGGCCCTGGGCTGCCCCAGTCACCAGCCCCACCCTGGGAGGCATTGGCCCTCCCTGAGGAGCCACTTTTGACTTTTTTAGAAAAAACTATCTCCATTTCTTTCCAGCCAAGACATTTAGTAAATATTTTTAGTACAGCACTTAGCAGACAACTTTCTAAGTGTGCTTTCTTGCCACAAACATGTCCTGGCAAGAGCCCCTTCTTTTTAAGACATCAGGAAGCCAGACCCCTTTGAGCAGGGAGCATTTTGTCGCTCAACATAGCAGGGCCATGTTTGTATGGGTGCTGCCCAGTCACAGGGAGCACAGGACTCCGCAGAGAAAAGAACTGGAGGGGCCACCTGGCCCAGGAGAGCACAAGTCAGTTGTCTCTGGACAGCCACACCCACTGTGGGGGAGGGGACGCCAAGCGGCCCCCATGTAGATTTGAGGGCAACAGCCCCTTGCCTAGCTTTGGCCATGCCAGGGCTGCTCCCCAGCCGTAGAGAGGCCAGAAAGGGCTGGGGGGCAGGGCCTGCAGGTGCTCCCCACCCCAGAACCAGGCCCCAAATCAGCAATAAGAACAAACACTCAGCTCAGCCTGGGCTGGTGCCCTCAGGCACCAAAGACCCAGTGTCCCACCTCAGCCTCGGGCACCTCTGGGGTGCCCATCTCCACACCCCCTGAACTCTTTATTTGCCTGATTTATATATATACATATATATATGTGATATATAAATATATAAAAATAGCTATTTTGCTTAAATTTCTATGGTATGTGGAAGTTAAAAAATGATGAAGACAGGGCACTCCTGTCTGAGTTTAGCCCTCCTGTCAGCTGTGCCCCACCCTCTCCTCAGACCCCCTTCCAAAGGCTTCTGCCAATGGTGGGGGGACTGGGCCACTGTGGCCCTGTCCCAGCCCCTCAGAACCCTCACTCCAACCCATCCCACTTAAGTTTAGTCCTGAAAATTCATCACAGGGTTTTTTTCTGTATACTCCAGGACTGATTTTGTTTTTATAAAAAAACAAAAGTGAAAACACCAACATATGAGATGCCTTAGGGTGCCCACTCAAGAGGCAGGGTGGGCTGGGTGAGCTGGGTGGCCCCAGCAGGCCTGCAGCAGAACTGTTCAATGTACCTCTTCTCAACACTGTTTGTGAGGGAGCACCTTCTGACCGGTAATAAAAACCTTGGATTTGGAGTTTTCCAAGGCCCTGTCCCTGAGTGTGTCTGTGACTGGGTGGATCAGGGCTGATGCAGGACAGGTGACACCCTATAAAGCAGCATGGGGGCAGAGCCTGGGACTGTCTTCTGCTCTGCACGAAAGAAAGCAAAGGAAAACTGGTCTAAATGGGGAGGGGAGAGAGCAGGGTGGAAGACCAGGGTCTGGGCCAGGAAGCCTGCAGAGGGCAAAGACAGAACCTTAGGGAGGGTTCACAGCTTTTCCTGGGGCTATCTGGAGCCAAGCCAAGGCACTCACCCTACTCTTCTCTTCGAGGGAAGCCCACCTGGGTGAGTTCCAAAGTTACTCTATAACCATAACCTGGACTGCTTCTGTTGTGTTGTCCCAGGTTGCTAAACAACTCAGGTCACTAGCTCCCAGGACCGGCCTAGAGCAGCTTGGTCTGGCCCACGCGGTGGGGGTGGGGCTTCCCACTGTCAGTGCTTCCAGGTGAGAGGATGGGGTGGGCCATGGCACCACTGGAGTATCAGAGCCAGGCTCCGGTCACCTGCCTTGAAGCCCCAGCGCTGTGGGATCCAGGGCTGGCCCTGTACGGCTCCTTCGTTACCAGGGCCTTGCTTTCCCACCTGTGGGGAGGCAGGCACTGGTTAGTCCTGCAGCCCTCACCACGGGCTAGAAAGGGCAGGGCAGGTGAGGCAACCCTAGCATAAACCTGAACCCCAGCCCTGGGGAGGTAGGGGCAGTGGAAAGGGGTTTGCCAAGGGCGAAGATGGACTACATGGGCAAAGCTCAGAGGTAACAAAAGCCAGTCCGCCGAAATAAAGTGAGGAAAGAGCCTGGAGTGGAGTCAGACAGAGCTCTGAACAGGGAATGACATCCGGTTGACATTCTAGAACCTACTCTAACCAGATCACAGAAGATCAGCCTACTCTCAGCCATCTATCCACCAGCCATCACTGAGTAGAAAAGGTCATAGAAAAAAAGATTCTGTAACAAAAAAAGATTCTGAGACCCTAAGGGTCCTCAAAGTACATCTGACAAAAAGATGCAAAAGACCTTTACAGATACAACTTTAAAATTTTACTGAATGATGGAGAAGACCTGAATTAAAAGGAAAAATACCATCTTCACAGAAGGTCCAGCTCAGTTATATGGGTTCTTCCCAAATCTACAAATCCAACATGATCCAAATCAAAATCCTATGAATGTTTTTTAAACACCTGACAAGTGGATTGTGAGATCTACATGGGACAACTGAGCAATCCTTAAGCAAAAAAAAATAGAGACTAGAGCAATTCTTTAAAAGGTGGAGAACATGGACTTGACCTGCATGTACCCAAATGTGCTAGAAAGCTACCAACAAATTGCTTCCTTTTTCTCCACTGCACTCTGGCATGATGTGTCATACCATATATTTCATTCATTTGCTGATTACCTCCCCCACCTCACAATGGACTGTGAGCTTCATGAGAGTAGAAATCATGTCTGTCTTACACACTATAGCATCCCCAGTGCTTGGCACATAGGAGATGCTCAGTATATGGGTGCTGAATTAATTCCAGGCCAGATGTCCCAGCCAGAGTAAAGGCTCAGGAGGATACTCCTCAGAGCCACTGAGAAGTGTGGCTGCAGTGACAAATTGTGAGGGGACCTCAGAGATGCAACTGGGAAGAGCTGAACCTAGTGACCCAGGGAACTCCTGCTCCCACAAACTCTAGAGTCCAAGTCTTTGCTCCTGATGGGCTGTGGGGGAGAAGGCCTGAAGTTCCCTTATCCCCAGGGCTGGGGCTCAGCATGAAATGGGTAAAGGACACCAGATAGAAAAATGTCAAAGTGTAGCACAGAGACACCCCCAATGCAGTTCCTTATTATGAAACTGGCCAACATAATTTCAATAACAAAACCTGGTAAGGACAGCACAGAAGAAATATGTATTTCAATCTCACTTTAAGAAGATTTTCAGGGGTGCCTGGGTGGCTCAGTTGGGTAAGCTCTTGACTTCAACCAAGGTCATGATCCTGGGGTTCTAGGATTGAGCCCTGTATTGGACTACCCAGTGTGAAGTCTGCTTTTCCCTCTCCCTTTGCCCCTCCCCCACTTATGCACACATGTGCGCGCGTACTCTCTCTCTCTCTCTCAAGTAAATAAATCTTTTTTTAAAAATACAATTTTGGGGGCACCTGGGTGGTTCAGTTGGTTAAGGACCTGCCTTTGGCTCAGATCATGATTCCAGGGTCCTGGGATCAAGCCCTGTATCTGGCTCCCTGCTCAGTGGGGAGCTTGCTTCTCCTCCTTCTTCTGCTGCTCCCCCTGCCTGTGTGTGCTCTCTCTCTGTCTCAAATAAATAAAATCTTTTTTAAAAAAACAGAATTTTCAAAAATCCAAATAGCAAACAGAATCTAGTCATATACTAAAGACTAATACCTCAAGTTGGTAAACGCATGCCCAAGTTATGTTAATCACAGAAATGCAAGAATGGGTCAGTGTTGGGAAGCTTTTCATCATAAATCATTATATCAACCACCCTTTGTGTAAAACTAGGCATGCTAGATAAAATTTTACTTTTTCTTTTAATTTGCCTTTTAATTTCTTTTAATTTTCTTTTAATTTATTTTTTTAAACGATTTATCTATTTGTTTGTTTGACAGAGAGAGATCACAAGTAGGTAGAGAGGCAGGCAGAGAGAGAGAGAGAGAAGGAAGTAGGCTCCCTGCTGAGCAGAGAGCCTGATGTGGGACTCGATCCCAGGATCCTGAGATCATGACCTGAGTCGAAGGCAGAGGCTTAACCTACTGAGCCACCCAGGCACCCCTAGATAAAATTTTAAAACATCTGAAAAGCATCTATGAGTTGGAAAGAATATAAGGAATATTTGGGCCAGATATTGAATGTAGAAACATGGAAAGGTAAGAAGAGTCTGGAGTCTGTTTTTCCCTTAGAGCCACTTATTGTACCAGTGAGCTTAAGTTTTCACTGCCTCAAATGACATTTTCAAGGTAGGGTATTTAACAGGAGATGTTGACCATAAAGCTGGACTCCCAAAGGTCTAGATCTTTGATATAATGAATCCAAAATCAAATACAGGAAAATTGTCTTAAAGATTGTCTTAAAGATTAGTCCTAAGCACAACAGAAAAGAATCTCCTAGGAATTTATAATCAGGAGCAGACCCTCACCTGGTTTGGTTTAATAGCCAAATACATACCACCTGGATGGCCCAATAAAACCTTCAGCAGAGAATATAACATGTTCTCGAATTGGCAATGTCCCCAGTCACATGAGAGAAGCAAAGAAATCCTCTCTGGAGGCTCTCTCCATTCCAGGCCTTATGGAATCCCAGATGTGACGTTGCAAGGAAAATGAATAGCTTAAAGTGTGATATCTCTAAACACACAAGGAAATAAAAGCACATGTTGGCCCATGAGCATAGGCCAACAGAAATAACAATAGCAGAATCAGACATAAAACTCCATGTAGTGAAATTATCAGACACAGGATATAAAATAAGCATGTGTAATATATTTCTAGATAGAAGGTTTCTAGGATTTTCATTACTGAAAATGAGTAACAGTATATTAAAAAAAAATTAAAGGATTTCCATAAATTGGCAAAAAAATCACTAAAAATCATCTTATAACATTGTACTACTGAGGAGCGTAATAGTAACTTAGAAGTAAGACCTGGAGAAAGAATCTGGAATACAACACAAAGATGTGAAAAATACAAAAGAAAAGATGGAGAATAAAGTGAGAAGGTCCCATATGTGTCTAATTGAAATGGAGAACTTTTTTTTTTTTTTTAAGATTTTTGTCAGAGAGAGACAGTGCACAAGCAGGGGGAGTGGCAGTCAGAGGGAGAAGCAGGATCCCCACTGAGCAAGAAGACTGATGTGGGATTCAAACCCAGGACCCTGGGGTCATGACCTGAGCTGAAGGCAGATACTTAACTCGTTGAGCCACTGAGGCATCTGGAAGCAGAACTATTTAAAGAGTTGATAATTTAAAAACTTCCAAGAAATCATGAGAAAGACCAATATACAGAGTAAATCTCAACAAATCCTAGTCAGGAAAATAAATTAAAAGACAGCAAAATACAATATAGCAAAACTGCAAGACTCTTAAAACAAAATCTTAAAAGCATTCAGATTTGGGGTGAGTGGTGGGAATTACCTTCTAATAGCATTGATCAGACTGGGAGTTGACCTCCTAAGAAAGAAGAAAAAAGTGATTAGAAGATGTTAGTATTCTCAGAGAAAATATCTTTCAGGATACAAAGGAAAATAAAAGTATGAATAAAAACTTACTAAAACAATATTAAGAGTTTTGTGGAGTTAGACTTTAGTGGGTTAAGTATCAGGTAAAATACACAGAGTAATCACTAAAGAAAGAACAACAGATTTCCAAAACAAGGGAAAGCATTGAAGGGGGGCGTGGGGAGGCTGGATTTCAGTCAATCTAAAAGAAGGCATGAAAGAGGAAAAAGGAATGCAAATTACAGAATAAGACAGAAATAAATCAGTAATGCATCAATAATACACAAAATTTAAGTAAGTTAAATCTTTGCGCAATAATGAAAATCTGGATTTTTAAAATCTTGCTATATGCTGTTTACAAAAATACACTGAAAACATAAGTATACAGGGCGCCTGGGTGGCTCAGTGGGTTAAGCCGCTGCCTTCAGCTCAGGTCATGATCTCAGGGTCCTGGGATCGAGTCCCACATCGGGCTTTCTGCTCAGTAGGGAGCCTGCTTCCCTCCCTCTCTCTCTCTCTGCCTGCCTCTCTGCCTACTTGTAATCTCTGTCAAATAAATAAATAAAATCTTTATTAAAAAAACCATAAGTATACAGACAAGGTAGGACTTTACGACAAATACGTATTTCTATATGTCAACTCCTACAAATAAAGTCATTTTATAGTGATAAAAGATGAAATTCACAAAGTTCTAAAACTCCTATGCATCTAATAACATCTCAAAATAAAATGGACACATCATAAGGAGAAACAGATAAACCCACAATCATAATACCCATAAACCCACAATCTCCCTGTATTGAGAGCTCAGAGAGGCAAAAAAAAATCGGCAATATTTCCAACAACACCTTTAACAAACGATGTAATGCGGACATAACTGCAGAATATATATTTTTGAAATGCACATGGAACATTTTTGAATATTAGTCATAAAGTCTCAGGAAATTTCATAAAACTAATATACAGACTACATTCTCAGGCTGAAATGAAGATAGTTCAAAATCAATAACAAAAAGGAAATTAGGGGAAAAAACCATTCTTTTTTTTTTTAATTTTTTTATTATTTATTTATTTGTCAGAGAGAGAGAGGGAGAGAGAGAGAGCGAGCACAGGCAGACAGAGTGGCAGGCAGAGGCAGAGGGAGAAGCAGGCTCCCTGCCGAGCAAGGAGCCCGATGTGGGACTCGATCCCAGGACGCTGGGATCATGACCTGAGCCGAAGGCAACCGCTTAACCAACTGAGCCACCCAGGCATCCGGAAAAAAACATTCTTGCAAGCTGGTGCAGCCACTTTGGAAAATAGTATGGAAGTTCCTCAAAAAGTTGAAAATAGAGCTACCCTACAAATCAACAATTGCACTACTGGAGTTTTTACCCCAAAGATACAAATGTAGTGATCCAAAGGGGCACCTGCATCCCAACTTTTATAGCAGTAATGTCCACAACAGCCAAACTATGGAACGAGCCCAGATGTCCATTGACAGATGAATGGATAAAGAAGATATGGTATAAATATACAATGGAATATTAAGCAGCCATCAAAAAATGAAATCTTGGCAATGGTGTGGATAGAACTAGAGGGTATTATGCTAAGCAAAATAAGTCAATCAGAGAAAGACAATTATCATATGATCTCACTCATAAGTGGAATTTGAGAAACAAGGCATAGGGTCATAGGGGATGAGAGGAAAAAATGAAACAAGAAACTAGAGAGGAAGACAAACCATAAGAGACTCTTAATCTCAGGAAACAAACTAAGGGTTGCTGGAGTGGAGGGTGGGTGGGAGGGATGGGGTGGCTGTGTGAAGGACACTGGGGAGGGTATGTGCTGTTGTGAGTGCTGTGTATTGTGTAAGACTGATGAATCACAGACCTGTACTTCTGAAACAAATAATATATGTTGATAAAAATAAAAAGTTAATTAAAAAATAACACTACACATGGTCATCTCCATTGATGCAGAAAACACTTTAGATAGAATTCAACATGCATCCATGATATTTAAAAGGGAAAAAATGCTTAAAAACAGGAATGGAAACTTCCTCAATCTGCTGAATGGTATCTACAGAAGAAAGAAGGAAGTAAGAAGAAGGTGGGGGGAAGGGGAGAGAGAGAGAAGAAGGAGGAGAAGGAGGAGGATGAGAGAGAGAGAAAGAGGAGGAAGAGAAGGAAAAGGTAGGGGAGGGGGAGAAAGCTTTGCCAATGAGATAAGAAAAAAAAATACCTGCTTTTACCCTTTACACTCAGCATTGAACTGGGAGCCCTAGCCAATGCAATAAGGCAAGAAAAATAAATGAAGTATGAGAATTGGCAAAATTATCATTGCTTACAGATATATAAAAGAAAACTCAAAAGAATCTAAAGATAGAATAACAGGAAAGTCAATTACTTTTTAGATATCAACAAACTAAGAAGATGAAGTTTTAAAAATATCATTTACACCAGCATCAAAAAACATCAGGTACCTAGGATACATCTAATCAAGAAAATATAAAACCTCTGGGGCATCTGGGAGGCTCAGTAGTTTAAGCATCTGTCTTTGGCTCAGGTCATGATCCCAGTGTCCTGGGCTTGAGCCCAGCATCAGGCTCCCTGCTCAGCTGGGGAGCCTGTTTCTCCCTCTCCCTCCCATTACCCTGCTTGTGCTCTCTGTCAAATAAATAAATAAAATCTTTTTTAAAAAGAAAATATAAGATCTGTAAAGGGAAAATTAAAATGCTTTCTTGAGAGAAACTAAAGAAAGATATAAAGTAATGGATAGTTATACTATCTTCATAGCTTAGAAGACTTATAAATATCAATTTTTCTCAAACTGTTGACATATAATCAATTCCAATGAACCCCTACAGGTTTTCTCTTGGAGTTTGATTAAATTATTCTAAAATCTATTTGGAAATGCAAACGACCAAAAATAGTCAAGACACCCTTGAAGCATAAAAAGTGGTTAAACTGGTTCTACTAGATATAAAAAATTAATGTAAAATGATAATAATTAAATCAGTGTGGTATTGGCATAGAGAAAGAGACAACAGTCAAATGTATCTGAATAAAAATCCAGAAACAGATTTACACATATATGAACATTTGATATGAGAGTTATCATTGCAAATTAAGAAAGGTAAGACTTTTCATTAAAGGGTGTGGGGACAATCAGGAAGAAGTAAGAGATTGGAGCTCTATCTCACATCATACACAGAAGTCACTTCCAGGTGGATTTAAGATTTATATGTAAAGGACAAAACTATAAAAGCTCTTTAAGGTAATATAAAATAGTATCTTCATGACTTCAGGATAGGAAAGAATTTCTTGAAACAAGCTACAAAAATGCAAACAATAAAAAGATTGGTAAATTAGTCTACACTAAAATTAAGAACTTATACTCCTCAAGACTCTATAAAAACGGTTTTTTTAAAAAAGGGTCCTAAAAAGTGGAAGAAATCTGCAACATAGATAACATATGAAGGACTCGTATCCAGAATATACAAAAATACAAATCAATAAAAAGAAGACAAAAGAACAGAAAAAAATGGTCAAAAGTCTTGAACAAACACCTTATCAAAAAAGAAATCCAGGGGTGCCTGGGTGGCTCAGTGGGTTAAAGCCTCTGTCTTCAGCTTGGGTCATGATCCCAGGATCCTGGGATGGAGCCCTACATTGGGCTCTCTGCTCAGCAGGGAGCCTGCTCCCCCCTCTCCTGCCTGCTTCTCTGCCTACTTGTGATCTCTGTCAAATAAATAAAATCTTAAAAAAAAAATGCAAAGGTCAATAGATAAAAGGTGCTCAACCACATGAGAAATCAGCGAAGTGCAAATTAAACCACAATGACAAAAATAAATAAAACCACAATGACCTACAACTATACACCTACCAGACTGGCAAAAAAATCCAAATCTAGAAATATCAAGTGTAGGCGAGGAAGTAGAGAATTGAACTTAGTACTAGTGAGCATGTAAACATATACAAGTGTTTCTGAAAATAATCTGACATTACCTTGTAAGATTGAAAGTGGTATGACCTATATGATTCAGCAAGTTTACTCCAAGGATGATGCACGTAACAGAGGATGTAAAGAATGTAAAGAATGCAAAAGAGAATGTCCATAGCTGTATTGTAATAGCAAAACAACAACAACAACAACAACAAAACACTAGAAACAATCCAAATGACAGTCACAGAGACATGGATAAAAAATTGTACGTTCCATTGTAGGGGTAATTCATTTTTCACTACTGTATGATATCCAGCAGTGATAGAATAGTATATAGTAGTGAAGATTAATAAATCACAGCTGCATCTAACAACATGGATGAATTTCTGGAACACAATATTGAAAAGGAATAAATTGAAAATAGTTAATGTTATCGTCTACTCAAGTTCAAAAACAGGCAAAACCAAACAATTATTTAGGAACAGAAACTGAGGTGGTAAAAGTTTTTAAAAGAGCAAAAACAAATATATCAAATTCAGGATGGTGGTTATTGTTGGGCAAGGAGGAAAGGGGAGAGGCACCAGGAGAGGCACACAGATTTATAAGGTAAGAAAAATTTTTTTAAAAAACAAGATCATAGGTGTACACTGCATATTCTTATCATATAAATATTTTATAAATACACTATTCTTTTGCAACAACACAATGTCTAATAAAAATATTTGTTAAAACAGCAGCTTAAAGGAAAAAAAATCTCATATGGTTTGACATATGAGGGTTGTGTGCCTGACAACTGTGTGACCCCCCAACCACACTTCAGTCCAGTGCCCCAGGGCGCTCCACTCAGGTAAGACTGGCAGCCATGGCTCCATTTCTGAAGCTCCAAGTTTAAACAAGATAGAAACTCTTTCCACACTTTAAAGGCCATTCACCAAAAACAACAACCAATATTCTGCTCAATTCTAACCTCTGGATTTCCAACCCATCAGAAACAAGACCCAGATAATTATTCAATATTGTTTCATCATTTCTAGCTAAAGCAAAAGAGCAGGGCACCTGGATGGCTCTGTCAGTTAAAGCTTCAGACTCTTGATTTTGGCTCATCAGAGTATGAGACTGAGCCCAGCTAAGGGCTCCAGGTGGAGCCAGCTTAAGATTCTTTCTCTCCTTCCTCTGCCCCACCCCACTTGCATGCTCTTTAAAAAAAAAAAAAAAAAGCATTAAAAAATTTTTTAAGGTTTTTTTTAAAAGATTTTATTTATTTATTTGATAGAGGGAAAGAAATCACAAGTAGGCAGAACAGCAGGCAGAGAGAGGAGGGGAAGCAGGCTTCCCGCTGAGCAGAGAACCCGAGTGGGGCTTGATCCCAGGACCCCGAAATCATGACCTGGGCTGAAGGCAGAGGCTTAACCACTGAGCCACCCAGGTGCCCCAGCATTAAAATATTTTTTAAAAATAATATAAAATGGCAATTAAATTGGTGTACTGACAAATTTATGCCTTGCATCTATTAAAAAAATAGATTTATTTTAAAAACTACCAGAGTTCACAACATAGAAAATATTTTAGGTGTTTGCTTTTCTCTGTATTAATTACCAGGAACAGAGATGGGAAAAATATCCCATTCACAATACTGACAAAAACCATAACACAGAAATAAATGAGAAAGTTATAGGACTTGTACGAAGAAATTATAAAATCTTATTATAGGACTAAAAGGAGTCAAACCAATGAAAAACCATTTCATATTCTCTGGGGAGATTTAAGGTCATAAAAATGTCAACCCTCCCATAACTTACATCTAAATTTAATGCAATTATAATTTAAATCACAATGGAATTTTTTTCTCTGGCAAGGATGGGAAAAAATTTGGTAACATGATCTTAAATTTCACTTAATAAGGGTGCCTGGGTGGTTCAGTCAGTCAAGAGTCTGCCTTCAGCTCAGGTCCTCAGGCTCCTGATATGGAGCTCCACGCTGGGCTCCCCATTCGGTGGGAAGTCTGCTTCTCCCTCCCACTTTGCCCCCACGTTCCTGCTCTCTCTCTCTCTCTCCCCCTTTCAAATAAATAAAAATAAAATCTTTTAAAAAATAAATTTCACTTAACAGAATAAATTCTATGAATAGGCTGGGAAAGTATTAAAAAAAAATAAAAAACAGTGAGGGAGATTGATCCATCTAGATACTCCTGATCCGCAAAATTCTAGTTTCAGCTGGGGCTCCAGCTGAATCACCTCACCATCAGAATCACCTCACCAAGGGGGGTGGGGTAATGGACATTGGGGAGGGTATGTGCTATGGTTAGTGCTGTGAAGTGTGTAAACCTGGCGATTCACAGACATGTACCCCTGAGGATAAAGATACATTATATATTTATAAAAAATTAAAAAAAAAAAGAATCACCTCTCCAACTGATAACAGGATGTCTTCACTGACATGTCCAAGGGTCATAGCAAGCCCACCAAACAGAATGGAATATAAATAATGACCATGGTTGTTCACTTAATAAATGGGGTGAACATAGGGAATTTCTATCTGAAAGAAGAATCAGAGCTTCACTCTTGCCTTACCGCTTAAACTAAAATGTATTCTGCAGGGAGTGCACAGTGACTTTTTTTTTTCAATACTGCAACAAAATGTAAGAGAATGTTTTGAGGGAAGGCAATGAAGAGAAGGGGAAAGGTTTTCCTAAACATGATAAGAATCTCCTAATCCTAAAAATGTTTACCTTTCAAGTAACAACATCCATCAAGCTAAGGACAAACCAGTAGAAAATGGGCCAAGGTTGTGAGACACAAGATGCCTCAGGTCCAAGGGGAGGCGGACAGGTTGGGAAGCAGGCCAGACCTTCAAGGAAACTACCTGGAGAGGGCTATTTTAAGACGTAAAACATGCAGTTTCCTTTCCAGGTCCTTTATCTTGCAGATAGATATAAAAGCACCACACCGCAAAGTCATCTACACAAAATGCTTTCTGCAGTGGCAAAAAAAAAAAAAAAAAAAAAA
>PISX010031190.1:0-17737 GCA_004024625.1 Mellivora capensis
TGATCACAGCTTTGTAGTAAAGCTTGAAATCAGGTAATAAGATGCCACCAGTTTTATTTTTGTTTTTCAATATTTCCTTAGCGATTCGGGGTCTCTTCTGATTCCATACAAATTTTAGGATTATTTGCTCTAGCTCTTTGAAAAATACCAGTGGAATTTTGATGGGAATGGCATTAAAAGTATAGATTGCTCTAGGTAGCATAGACATTTTAACAATGTTTATTCTTCTGATCCAAGAACATGGAATGGTCTTCCATCTTTTTACGTCTTCTTCAAATTCTTTCATGAGTGTTCTGTAGTTCCTCGAGTACAGATCCTTTACCACTTTGGTTAGGCTTATTCCCATGTATCTAATGGTTCTTGGTGCTATAGTAAATGGAATTGATTCTCTAATTTCCCTTTCTGTATTTTCATCATTAGTGTATAAAAACGCCACTGATTTCTGTACATTGACTTTGTAACCTGCCACGTTACTGAATTGCTGTATGAGGTCTAGTAATTTGGGGGTGGAGTCTTTTGGGTTTTCTATATAAAGTATCATGTCATCTGCCAAGAGAGAGAGTTTAACTTCTTCCTTGCCAATTTGGATACCTTTTATTTCTCTTTGTTGTCTGATTGCTGTTGCTAGGACTTCTAATACTACGTTGAACAAGAGTGGGAGAGTGGGCATCCTTGTTGTGTTCCTGATCTCAACGGGAAGGCTATGAGCTTCTTCCCATTGAGGATGATGTTTGCTGTGGGTCTTTCATAGAGCGATTTTGTGAAGTTCAGGGATGTTCCCTATATCCCTATACTTTGAAGCATTTTAATCAGGAACGGATGCTGGATTTTGTCAAATGCTCTTTCTGCATCAATTGAGAGGACCATGTGGTTCTTCTCTCTTCTCTTATTGATTTGTTTTATCACATTGATTGACTTGCGAATGTTGAACCAACCTTGTAAGCCAGGGATGAATCCCACCTGGTCATGGATGATGATCTTTTTAATGTGCTGTTGGATCCTGTTTGCTAGGATCTTGTTGAGAATCTTAGCATCCATACTCATCAGTGATATTTGTCTGAAATTCTCCTTTTTGGTGTCGTCTTTGTCTGGTTTGGGGATCACGGTAATACTGGCTTCATAGAAAGAGTCTGGAAGTTTTCTTCTGCTTCAATTTTTTGAAAGAGCTTCAGGAGAATAGGAGTTATTTCTTCTTTGAAAGTTTGGTAGAATTCCCCAGGGAATCCATCAGGTCCTGGGCTCTTGTTTTTTGGGAGATTTTTGATCACTGCTTCGATCTCGTTACTAGATATCGGTCTATTCAGGTGGCCAATTTCTTCTTCGTTCAATTTTGGGAGTTTATAGTTTTCCAGGAATGCATCCATTTCATCTAGGTTTTTTATCTTATTCACATATAACTATTGATAATAACTTCTGATGATTGTTTCTACTTCCTTGGTGTTAGTTGTGATCTCTCCCTTTTCATTCAGAATTTTATTAATTTGAGCTTTCTCTCTTTTCCTTTTGGATTAGTGTGGCCAATGGTTTATTGATCCTATTGATTCTTTCAAAAAACCAGCTTTTAGTTTCATTGATATGTTCTACTGTATCAAGTTTCTACCTCATTCATCTCTGCTCTATCCTTGATTATTTCCCTTCTTGTTCATGGAGTTGGTTTAATTTTTTGTTGATTCTCCAATTCTTTAAGGTGCAGAGATAGCTGTTGTATTCTGGATTTTTCAATTTTTTTGAGGGAGGCTTGGATGGCTATGTGTTTCCCCCTTAGGACCGCCTTTGCTGTATCCCATAGGTTTTGAACTGATGTGTCTTCATTCTCATTGGTTTCCATGAATTGTTTAAGTTCTTCTTTGATCTCCTGGTTGATCCAAGCATTCTTAAGCAAGGTGATCTTTAGCTTCCAGGTGTTTGAGTTCCTTCCAAACTTTTCCTTGTGGTTGAGCTCCAGTTTCAAAGCATTGTGATCTGAGAATAGGCAGGGAATAATCTCAATCTTTTGGTATCAGTTGAGTCCTGATTTGTGACCCAGTATGTGGTCTATTCTGGAAAAGGTTCCATGTGCACTTGAGAAGAATGAGTATTCTGCTATTTTAGGGTGGAATGTTCTGTATATATCTATGACATCCATCTGGTCCAATGTGTCATTCAATGCTTTTGTTTCTTTATTGATTTTCTGCATGGATGATCTGTCTATTACTGAGAGAGGCGTGTTAAGATCTCCTACTATCAATGTATCCATATCAATATGATTCTTTATCTTGATTAATAGTTTTCTTATGTAATTGGCTGCTCCCATATTGGGGGCATAGATATTTACAGTTGTTAGATCATCTTGGTGGATAGTCCCTTTAAGAATGAAGTAATTTCCATCTGTATCTCTGACTAAAGTCTTTAGTTTAAAATGTAATTTATCTGATATGAGAATTGCTACCCCTGCCTTCTTTTGAGGCCCATTGGCATGAAAGATGTTTCTCCATCCCTTCACTTTCAATATGGGTGTATCCTTAGGTTCGAAATGGGTCTCCTGTAGACAACATATGGATGGGTCCTGTCGTTTTATCCAATCTGCAGCCCTGTGTCGTTTTATGGGCGCATTTAGGCCATTCACATTGAGAGTGATTATCGATAGATACGTTTTTATTGACATCGTGTTACCTTTGGAGTCTTTCTTTCTGTAGATTGTCTCTGTATTTCTGTATAATGATATCCTTGGGGTTTTTCCTCTTTTATTGAACCCCCCTTAATATTTCCTGCAATGTCGGCTTGGTGTTTGCAAAGTCTTTTAAGCCTACCCGGTCTTGGAAACTCTTTATCTCTCCATCCATTTTGAATGTCAGTCTTGCTGGATAAAGTATTCTTGGCTGCATGTTTTTCTCATTTAGTGCCCTGAATATATCTTGCCAGCCCTTTCTGGCTTGCCAGGTTGCTGTGGACAGGTCTGACGTTATTCTGATGGGCTTTCCTCTGTATGTAAGGAGCTTCATTATCCTAGCTGCCTTCAAGAGAGTTTCTCTAGAATTATAATTCCTCATTCTTACTATTAGGTGTCTCGAGGTGTTTCGAGAATCTAAAATCTTGGGGGGGTCTGTTCTGCCTCCAGTACATGAGCGCTGTTTCCATTTGCCATATTTGGAAAATGTTCATGAAGAACGTGTTCAACAATATCTTCTAGACTTCTTTCTTTCTCCTCCCCTTCAGGTATTCCAATAATTCTGACGTTGGAATGTTTCATGGCATCATTTATTTTCCTGATTCTGATTTCGTGGCTTCTAAGCTGTTTGTTCCAGGCTTCCTCCTGATCCTTTCTCTCTATCTGTTTGTCCCACACATCACTAATTCTATCTTCTGTCTCAGTTACCCTAGCTTTTAGAGAATGTGGATTAGATTGGAACTCATTGAGAGCCTTGTGAACATCATCCCTGGTAGCTTTCAGTTCTGCCCTAATCTTGTGAACATCATCCCTGGTGGCTTTCAGTTCTGCCCTAATCAGTTCCATTTGGTCGTCCATGGCTTTCTCCAACCTCGCTATTGCCTGGATAATTGTTAGCCTGAATTCCCTTTCCGACATAATGTCTATGTCTGTAGCCATTAGCTCTGTTGCAGAGGGCCCATCCTCTGAATTTTTCTTCTGCTGGGCATTCCTCCTCCTAGTCATTTTGGTGAGAGATGGCTGAATGGTTGTAGCTGGATGTATCGACCTTGGTGCAGTGAAGGTGCACCCTGGAATGCTTCTGAGCAATCAAGAGTCCCCACCCAAATAAAAGAAAAAAAGAAAGAGAGAAAGCAGAAAGAGAGAGAGAGAGAGACAGAGAGAGAGTGAGAGAGAGACAGGAAAAAGAAAGAAGGATAAAAGAGAAGGCTCACCCCAAATGAACCCCAAGGTGAGGTTTGTGAAGTATACAAACAAATACAGACAAACAAAAAAGACTGATAAAAGTATATGACAAGAGAAGAAAAAAAAATATGTACATATATATGTAGAAGCAAAACAAAGAAACAAACAGACATACAAAAAAAAGAACCTCGTCAAAAAGAACCCTTGTATAAGATTTATATACTACCAGGACAAACACAAATATATAAAAATACTGGTAAGAGAAAAAGATGGGACAGTGGTTGTAAATTCTCAGTTTGTGCGAGGAAGGTTATTTTGCTTCTTCCTGGATGTATCTTGATATCTTTTTTAAAGGATACAACTTTCCTAAGATATCAGGGGATTAAAAATTGGTTTACCTATAGGGGTAGCATTGATTGGGGAAAGGGGATTACCTTGAAATTTAACTCTATATGAATATTAGCAAATAAAAGTAAAAAAAAGAATGATCTAAACTAAACTAAAGTAAAATTAAAAAAAAATTTTAAATAGAAAAGCAAAAGAAAACATGCATATATGTTTCAAAAAGTTCAGGTTAAAAGGTTATTATGGAATTTGATGTAGTAGACATCTCACTGTGATGGTAATTAGGCTAAAAAAATCTATATATAAAAATAATTTAAAAGATTTTAAAAACTTAAAAATGAACCAGAATAGTGGGAACGAATTAAAAATTAAACGTTGTATCTATGAAGTAGTACTGATTGTTGTCTTCTTGGCCGGTTGGCTTTCTGGGGGAGGCTCCTGCCACATGGGTTTTCAGGCAGTGTTTCCTGACTTAAGTCCTCCTGCCCCCCTCCAGGGGGTGGGCTCTGAGTAAACTGGGCCTTCAGGCTTTTGTTCTCTGGAGGTTTTTATGTCTGTCAGGGTGTGAGAGCGCCCAGCTGGAACCGCTGTGCGCCTCTCTCAGGGGAGGGGGTGGAGCGCATCTCAGGCTCTGCTAGCATGGCGCGGTGCAGGTGTGGGGGCTTCAAAAAGGCAGTTTCTGCCCCACGTGGGTCCCAGCCCCTACCGCATGCCAAGCGCCCTTAGGAGGTCTCCTCGGGGCTCATGGACAAAGACCTGGTTTCTCCGCTGCACTCTCTCTGGATCAGTGCCACGGTTGTCTGTCCTCTGTGGGGGACTTAAGCCCCTGTCCCTAACCATTCCAATTCCCACAATTTCCCCCTGTGATCCTTTGCTCTTTTTGAGTGCTTTCTATCAGACTTCAAGATAATGTCTTGCAGGCCACTCTCGTATTGGGGTATTACTTCCCAATGGGTCACCTCTGGTGGCTCCCTCCCCCTTTTGTTTATCTTGGATACTAGTCCGGCGTTCCTGCTCCACTTTACCTGCCCACTGGCGTCCTCTGCCCCCGTAGAGATCCTGACATCCCACTGGCATCCTCTGCCCCCGTAGAGATCCTGACGTGTATAATTCTGATCTCAGGCTGATTTCATGGGTGATCGGAATTCCTTGGTAGGTCATCAGCTCACTTTAGGGGACAGGTTGAACCAGCACCTCCTCCTAATTTCCCGCCATCTTGTCCCTCTCGATAATGAACATTTTTAAAGAAGATTTTATATTTGTTTATTTGAGAGCGAGAGAGAGAGAGCATGAACAGTGGGAGGGGCAGGAGAAGCAGACTCCCTGCTGACCCAGGAGCCCAATGTGGAGCTCGATCCCAGGATCCTGGGATCGTGACCTGAGTTGAGGGCAAATACTTAACCACCTAAGCCACCAAGGCAACCCTTGAATAATGAACATTTATGATCATCCAGAGATAGAACCCCTGGTAAGAATGAGACAGTGCTAAATGCATGTTAAACAAATAATTATACAGACTATTGATTCAATAACATTTTAAAATATACCTTTGTCATGTCAAGTGAGAATCTAAATATGAAATATTAATATGTAACACAGGAGTTGAGAGCCTTGTTTGGAACCACATTTACGTTGCAAACACAGAGACACAGTATTTCAGTAAAGAAAAACATGTTTACATATTCTGGATCATATGCCCATTTAAATTAATTTAATTGTATTTCATACAACTGTTAATATCTATGTGGAAAAATGCTCAGGATTAGAAAATGTTTAAAATCATCAACTACACTGAGAGAAGACAGTCAAATTTTATTTGTCTCACTCTAACCCAAGGAGATATTTTCATTCCTTAGAAGTTGAAGTAATAAAGTGTACAATATGTACAATTAACAGGAATAATCATACCTCTGCTAATCTTATAATAGAAGTAGTTATTAAAATGAGGACATTTCTCACTGAGTGATAAATATGGTTTTATTATGACTGTAATGAAATTAATCAGTATTTGAATATTATTCTGACCTTGATATAATTGTAGTATCTTAACCCAATATAAGCCATCAACATTTTTTTTCTTTCTCTTTTTAGTTTCTTATTTTTGAAAAAAAATGAAGTTTTAAATTAAAGTAGAGATTTAGTAATGCTTTTCCTCCTAATGAGAGCCCCAAACTCCATTGGTCCTGGTTCTGATATTAGCTAGTATGTGGCTTTGAATAAGTCCCTTCTGCTCCTCAATTTATTATTTATAAGTTTACTTTTAAAATATCAATATTTCATAATTCCAAATAAATGAAAAAATTAAGATTCTTCTCCCCTAGCAGTACTTAAAGAGGGGATAGCAGCATCTTATACAGAAACATAAGCAGGTACTTTACCTGACTGAATTTGTCTCTTTGAAAGCCATGTGTGCTCTGTATTTAGGCTCTATTTTGTATAGGAAGAGTCCCAGTCCCAGTATGGGCCACAGATTCTTAATTTAAATCAAATGAAGCCTTTAAAAGCTTGTTCTTAATGTTTAACTCCTTAAATGAGCTAGCTTCCTGGAAGCTAAGAGCTCCTCTTGGCAGTCTGAGAAGGCTTTTGTGTCATTACATGGTCAATTTCCAATTCATAGGGACATATCTCTGCTCTGGTTGTGGAAGACACAATTTTTTTTCATGACATCATTTAGGGCTTCTCACTAGCCTGGAATAAAACCATATGACCACCCCCCACCCAACATACACAACTTTTTTTCAACTTAATGCTTGTCTGAAACTGTGAACTACATGTAAATATATCAAAATGAAATAAAGTAAATCTTTTACCTGAAGATACTGTCTTTCTGGATATGGCAGGCATTATTTAAGCCTCCTCATCTTCAACTGCTACCATTGTATTAATGCCTCTTTTTTTTTTAAAGATTTTATTTATTTATTTGACAGACGGAGATTACAAATAGGCAGAAAGGCAGGTAGAGAGAGAGAGAGGAGGAAGCAGGCTCTCCACGGAGCAGAGGGCCTGATGTGGGGCTCGATCCCAGGACCCTGGGATCATGATCTGAGCCGAAAGCAGAGGCTTTAACCCACTGAGTCACCCAGGCGCCCCATTAATGCCTCTTTTAAATAATTAATCTTTTTTTAAAATTTCTTTTCAGCATAACAGAATTCATTGTTTTTGTACCACACCCAGTGCTCCATGCAATACGTGCCCTCCATAACACCCACCACCTGGCAAATAATTAATCTTTTATATAAGTAAAAGATTCCTTTTCTTATTATTGCATTTAGAAAAAATGCATTAATGAAATGCTAAATGTAACATTTAAAATGGCATTTTCCTTCATACATCCTAAGATTGTCTATTTGGTACAAGAAAACAAGGACTGGATACTGAGCAGAATGACAAATTCAGTTTAACAAATTCTTTCTATTTCATTTTTTAGGTTAAAAGTATGACAACTGTTGTTAAGTCTCTTGAGGCTAGAAAGGTATTTATTGCCATCAAGAGCAAAATGTAAGAGCAAATGACGTAGGGCAGGCCGGAGGATTATTTCTTAGACTAATTTTGGATGAAGCAGCCAAGATAAGGAAGTGTATTCTCTAGGGTCTTTCAGTCTGAGTCCTTGGCTACCATCACAGTAGTGTCACAAAGGATAAATGCTAATAGAGTTAGGAGGGAACAGATTGGGGCAGAAGGAAGTTAAATTATTTTGAAAACTACTATTCTGTTGCACAGAGGTATCATTTTGATATTTTATCATTATCCACATATTTCATCCTTTTATAAATTATAGATATTCTAAGGAATATTTCATTAAAGTCTCTGGCCTATCTTCAGTGAAAATCTTAAAACAAACATTGCCAATTCCTTTTGCTTTGTTTCATTTGAAATGAAAAATAAACTCCAAAATAAGAAACACATTTTTGAAGACATCTTTAAGTCACTCTGGTTTATTAAATATTGTCAGTAGACATTTAGCACAACTCTAAATGTAACACTAATATATTCAGAGTGTAGAGCACTCAGTTCACTGGGGAGAATTTAACAGTGGCATACCTGCTGTTGCAGGATTGCAGGGTTCTTGTCTCATGGAGTCAAAGAATGAATCTCGTGGGCACAAAAGGGTGAAGTATAAGTTTATTAAGTGAAAGTGATAGCAGAAAGGAAATAAAAAGCTTCCCAGAGTAGGAGGGGTCCAAAATGGGTTGCCACTGAGGGCTTTTAGTGGCAGTCTTCTATTGAGAACTGACTGGGAAGCTTGTGGCTTGAAATTCTTGTGTCATCTTTGTTTGTTCCCTTATCTCTTGTTTACTTCTGTTTCAACATCTCCACCTGCCAGGAATATTTTTGGAGTATAGTCAGGGGAGTCAGAGGCCTCCTATCTCTCCTGCCTATACCTAAAACCCTTTCCCTATTCAAGGGACAGAACCTGAGGGCAGAGAGAGTTATACTGGGATTGTGAGGAGTGATTGATTGTATACTTTTTTTTTTTTTAATTAGTGGGTGTTGGGATAGCGCAAGTCTCCAAGAAAACAAGAAGCAAGGCTTTCAGGACCTTGAAGGGCCAGCTGCTACCAAGATAAGGTTACTTTTAAACATAAATATACTAAGACAGCCATGAGTTCCTTGAAGAGGGTTGCACTTTGCATGTTTCAGGTATCTATCAGTGGACTGGAAGCTGTGAGGAGATTTTCATTTAAGCTACATTTCTTTTGCCTTTATCTACCACATCACTACAGTGCTGTGAGGCCAGAGTGCTTGTTAAGTAGGACAGATTACCTACTGTCATTCCACCTGTGTAGCTCCCACTGAAATCAATAGTAATCTTGCATCAATTCAATTTTCTCATGTAGCTCTCAGATATTTAAAGTATTGAAGAAATTAATCAGTATGTAAATGTAGTATTTTCATAGAAAGCAGAAAAAAATTGTTCGTTCCAAAATAATGTTATCTGGATTTTTGCATAATGAGCAATGACTGAGATGATTTAACCAGATTGAAGGCCACAATATAAACAAACAAGAAGTTATACTCTCACCTCTGTCTTGGCTTTATACCAGGTCTCTATTGGCAAAGCCAAGTACAGTATTGGACTTTTTTTTTTGTAGATACCTTTAAGTTTGAAGCAAAAGTAAAATATGAACTTGAGTATTTAAATAATTATTAAGTCTTTTAGAATGAAAATAATATGTTGGTAGTACTAACAATGCTGTCCATATGAATTGGAACTTCAAAGTAAGAAAATTGACCATGAATTTGTTGAATTACTGTGTAGGTTTTCTTTCTTCATGTCCACATGCATCTATACTTTTTAAGTTCAAATTCCAATTATGCTTTACCTAAGGAAGACAAACTCTCTAAAAAAAATTCAATAAAGAATTCTTTTACTGAGTCCTTTTAAGAAGTAGCAGCTAACAAAGCATTTGCAAACCATTATTAAATTATACCTGTATAACTCATTGTCCCTAATATCTTAGCCAGATGGATATAGGGAGGGAATTTTGCTTTTCTTTAGGAATTAGTTGAATATCTATCTCTTGATTGATTTTTTTTTCTCAAGACAGAAACACTGTATAGCCTTTTTAAAAAGCTTTAATTAAATTCCAGTTAGGGAAAAATAAATAAACAAATAAAATATTAATTATAGCTAGGTAGCATACAGTGTTATATTAGTTCAAGGTGTACAATATAGTGATTCCAGACTTCCATACAACACCTTGTATTCATCCTAGCAAATGTAATCCTTAATCCCCATAATTTATTTAACCTATCCCCCCATATACCTGCCCTCTGGTAAACAGTTTCTTCTCTATAATTAAGAGTGTGTCTCTTGGTCTGCCTCTCTCTTTTTTCCCCCTTTCCTCATTTGGTTTCTTTCTTAAATTCCAAATATCAGTGAAATCATATGGTGGTTGTATTTCTCTGACTGACTTATTTTGCATAGCATAGGACACTTTGGCTGTTTCCATATCTTGGCTATTGTAGGTAATGCTGCTATAAATATTGGGGTGCATGTGTCACTTTGACTTAATATTTTTATATTCCTTGAGTAAATACCGAGTAGTGCAAGTGCAAGATTGTATGGTAATTCTATTTTTAACTTTTAAAAAAACTCCATATTGTTTTCCATAGTGGCTGCACCAGGTTGCATTCCCACCAACAGTGCAAGAGGGACTATTAGTCATTTTGACAGGTGTGAGGTGATATTTCATTGTAGTTTAGATTTGCATTTCTCTGGTGATCTACGATATTGAGCATCGTTTCAAGTGTCTCTTGGACATCAGTATGACTTCTGTGGAATAATGTTGATTCTACCCACTTGTATCTATTGCCCAATTTTTAATTTGGATTATTCATTTTTGGATGTTGAATTGTTTTTAATTTATTTATTTGACAGAGAGAGATCACAAGTAGGCAGAGAGGCAGGCAGAGAGAGGGGGGGGAAGCAGGCTCCCCGCTGAGCAGAGAGCCCGATGCGGGGCTTGATCCCAGGACCTTGGGATCATGACCTGAGCCGAAGGCAGAGGCTTAACCCACTGAGCCACCCAGGTGCCCCAATGGATGTTGAGTTTTATAAATTCATTATATACTTTAAATAATAACCCTTTATCAGATTTGTCACTTGCAAATATCTTCTCCCATTCAGTAGGTTTTCTTTTAGTTTTGTTGATTGTTTCTTTCACTGTGTAGAAACTTTTTACTTTGATGAAATCCTAATAGTTTAATTTTGCTTTTGTTTCCCTTGCCTCAGGAGACATGTCTGAAAAGAAGTTGCTATGGCCAATGTCAAAGAAGTTACTGCCTGTGTTGTCCTCTAGGATTTTGATGGTTTCCTGTATCACATCTAGGCCTTTCATTCATTTCAAATTTATTTTTGTGTATGGTGTAAAAAATTGTCCAGTTTCATTCTTTTGCAGGTAGCTGTCAAGTTTCCCCAACACTATTTGTTGAAGAGACTGTCTTTTTTCCCATTAGATAATATTTCTTGCTGTGTCAAACATTAACAGACCATATAGTTGTTGCTTCATTTCTGGGTTTTCTATTATATTCTATTGATCCATGTGCCTATTTTTATGCCAGTACCATACTGTTTTGATTACTATAGCTTTGTAATATAACTTGAAGTCTAGAATTGTGATGTCTCCTGCTTGGATTTTCATTTTCAAGACTGCTTTGCCTACTTGGGGTCTTTTGTGGTTCCATACAAATGGTAGGTTTGTTTTTTCTAGCTCTGAGAAAAATGCTGTTGGTATTTTGATGGGCATTGCATTAAATGAGTAGATTGCTTTGGGTAATGTGGACATTTTAACACTATTTGTTCTTCCAATCCATGAGCATGGAATGTATTTCCATTTCTTTTTGTCATCTTAAATTTTTTTTTTCATCAGAATTTTACATTTTTAGGAGTACAAGTCTTTCATCTCTTTGCATAGATTTATTCTTAGGTACCTTATTGTTTTTGGTGTAGTTGTAAATGACACAAATTCCTTAATTTACCTTTCTGCTGCTTCTTTCAGTGTATAGAAATGCAACAGATTTCTCCATGTTGATTTTGTATCCTGCAACTTTACTGAATTCATGTACCAGTTCTAACAATTTCTTGGTGGAGTCTTTTGGATTTTCTACATAGATTATCTTGTTGTCTCCACGTAGATTGTCATGTCATCTGCAAATAGTGAAATTTGGACTCTTTTTTGTTGATTTGGATGCTTTTTATTTTGTTGTTGTTGTCCGATTGCTGTGGCTAGGACTTCCAGTACTATATTAAATAACAGTGGTGAGAGTGCACATCTCTGTCTTCTTCCTGACCATAGAGGAAAAGCTCTCATTTCTTCCTCATTGAGGCTGGTATTATCTGTGGGTTTCACATGTATGACCTTTGTTACATTGAAGTATATTCCCTGTATCCCTCCTTTGTTGACAGACTTTATCATGAGCCAATATTTGTACAAATTTGTACTTTGTACAAATGCTTTTTCTGCATCTATTGAGAGGATCATAATGTTCCTAACCTTTCTTTTATTAATGTGGTATATGATGTTGATTGATTTGTGAATATTGAGCCACTCTTGTAACCCAAGAATAAATCCCACTTGATCATGGTGGATGATTTTAATGCATTGTTGCATTTGATTTTCTAGTATTTTATTGAGAAATTTATGGATCTGTGTTCATCAGGGATATTGCTCCATGGTACTCTTTTAATGGATTCTCTCTGATTTGGGTATTAGGGTATTGCTGGTCTCATAGAATGAATTTGGACATTTTCCTTTTTTTTTTTTTTTTTGAATAGTTTGAAAAGAACAGGCATTAAGTCTTCTTTTTAAAAAAAATATTTATTTATTTTAGAGAAAGAGAGAGAGGGAGAAAGAGAGCACACAAGTAGGCAGAAGGGCAGAGGGAGAGAATCTTCAAGCAAACTCCTCACTGATTGTGGAGCCCAATATGGAGCTCAATCCCGTGACCCATGAGATCATGACCTGAACCAAAACCAAGAGTCAGATTGCTTAATCAACTGAGCCACTCTGTGTCCCCAACATTAACTCTTCTTTAAATGTTTGGTAGATTTCACCTGTGAAGCTATCCATCCCTGGACTTTTGTTTGTGGAGAGTGTTTTGATAACTGAATTTCTTTGCAAGTTATCAGTCTGTTCAAATTCTCTATTTCTTTCTGTTTCAATTTTGGCTGTTGATATGTTTCTTGGAAATTTATCCATTTCTTCTAGTTTGTTCAATTTGTTGTGTATAGTTTTTCATAATTTTCTTTTATAATTGTATTTCTGTGGTGTTGGTTATTATTTCTCCTCTCTCATTTGGGATTTTATATATTTGGGTCCTTTCTCTTTTCTTTTGATAAGTCTTTCTAGAAGTTCATCAATTTTGTTAATTTTTTCAAAGAACCAGCTCTTGGTTTCATTTATCTGTTCTACTGTGTTTTTAGTTTCTATATCATTTATATCTGCTCTGCTCTTTATCATTTCTTTCCTTCTGCTGGCTTTAGGCTTTGTTTGTTATTCTTTCTCTAGTTCCTTTAGGAGTACATTTGGGTTTTTTATTTGAGATTTTTCTTATTTTTTGAGATAGGCTTGTATTGCTATAAACTTTCCTCTTAGAACCACTTTTGTTCCATCCCAAAGATTTCGACCATTGTGTTTTCATTTTCATTTGTTTCCATGTAATTTTAAAATTTGTTTGATTTCTTGGTTGAACCATTCATTGTTTAGTAGCATAGTATTTAAACTCCACATATCTGTGCTCTTTGCAGAGTTTTTCTTGTGGTTGATTTCTAGTTTCTTAGTGTTGTGTTCAGAAAAGGTGTATTGTATCTTTGATCTTCTTGAATTTGTTAAGACTTGTTTGGTTATCTACTATGTGATCTTTTCTGGAGAATGTTCCATGTACACTGTACTTTAATTTTTTGTGTGTGAAAAAATGCAGTTTTTGTACATGAGCAAGGAACAAACATGTAGAATATACCAGATAGGTAATCTTAGGTGTAAGAGTATAGTATAAAGTAGTGGTGTTTGTGATATACATCAAGTATCAATATAACAAACATACCCAAAGTGGGTGTTGATGAGTAAGCCCAAAATTAATCTTTAAAAGCCATTTTTGAATGATGACTTCATTGTTACCCTAATACATTTTAAAAGTTGTTACTACTTTTGACCTATATCTACAATAAAAGTTGCTCCTTAGCATTTTAAAAGAATGTGTATTCTGCCTTATTGGGTTGGAACGTTTTGAATATATCTGTTATATCCATCTAGTGCTGTGTGTCATTCAGAGCCAGTATTTCCTTGTTGATTTATCTTTGGACAATCTGTCCATTGATGTAAGCAGGTGTTAAAGTGCACCACTATTATTATATTACTATGGATTAGTTTCTTTAAATTTGTTTTTAACAGTTTTATGTATTTAGGTGCTCCCATGTTTGTCACCTAAATATTTACAATTGAGATATCTTCTTGGATTATCATCTTTATGATTATATAATACCTTTCTTTGTCTCTTGTTACTATCTCTGTTATAAAGTCTAGTTGTCCTATATAAATATTGCTACTCGGCATTCTTTTGACATCCATTTGAGAGATAAATTTTGTTTCATCCTCTCACATTTGATCTGTAGATATCAGCAGGTCAGAAATGAGTCTCTTTTAGGCAACATATAGATGGGTCTTGTTTTCATTTTTTTCCTTTTAAGTTTTTATTTAAATTCCATTTCATTAACAGACAGTGTAATATTATATTCAGGTGTAGAAGTTAGTGATTCATGATGTACATACAACACACAATGCTCACCACAACAATGCCCTTCTTAATGCCCATCATATACTTAACCAATCCCCTCACCACCTCTCCTCCAGTAAACCTCAGTTTCTTTTCAATTGTTAAGAGTCTGTTTCCTGGTTAGCCTCTATTCTTTCCCCCCATGTTCATTCTTTATTTTTTTTCTTAAATTCTAAATAAGAATGAAATCATATGGCATTTATCTTTCTCTGACTGACTTATTTCTCTTAGCATAATACACTTTATCTCTATCCATATCATTGCAAATAGCAAGATTTCATTCTTTTTAATGGCTAATATTCTATTGTATATACATGCCACTTCTTCACCCAGTTGTCAGTCAATGGACATTTAGGCTCTTTTTATATTTGGCAATTGCTCCTAATGCTGCTATAAACATCAGGGTGCATGTGTCCCTTTGAATCAGTATTGTTTTATCCATGGGTGCATTTGATGGATCATAAGGTAGTTCAATTTTTCAGTTTTTGAGGAACCTCTATATTGTTTTCCAGAGTTGCTTCACCAATTCACATTACCACCAAAAGTGTACGAGTGTTCCCTTTTCTCTGCATTCTTGCTCAAACCTGCTGTTTCTTGTGTTGTTAATTTTAGACATTCTGACAGGTGTGAGGTGATATCTCATGTTGTTTTTTAAGATTTTATTTATTTATTAAAGAGACAGGGAAGAGGAGAGGGAGAGGGGCAAGCAGACTTCACACTGAGTGTGGAGCCCAAAGCAGGGCTCCATCATGACATGAGCCAAAATTGAGAGTCAGATATATAACTGACTGAGCCACCCAGGTGCCCCTCATGACAGTTTTGATTTGTATGTCCCTGAAGATGAGTGATGTTGAGCATCTTTTAATTTGTCTGTTAGTCATCTGTATGTCTTCTTTGGAAAAAACGTCTATTCATGCCTTTTGCCTGCATTTTAATTAGATTATTCATTTTTGGGGTGTTGAGTTTTATAAATTCTTTATATAACTTGGATACTAACCCTTTATCAGATATGTCACTGGCAAATATCTTCCTCCATTCCATAGATTGCCTTTCAGTTTTGTTGATTGTTTCCTTTGTTGTGCAGAAGGTTTTTATCTTGATGAAGTCCCAATAGCTTGTATACAAGCTATTGTTTCCCTCTCCTCAGGAGACATACCTAGTAATAAGTTGTTATGGCCAATGTCAAAGAGGTTACTGCTTATGTTCTTTTCAAGGATTTTTATAGTTTTCTGTCTCGTATTTAGGTATTTCATCCATTTTGAATTTATTTTTTGTGTATGGTGCAAGAAAGTTGTCCAATTTCATTCTTTTGCATGTTGTGGTCCACTTTTCCCAGCATCATTTGTTGAACAGACTGTATTTTTCCCATTGGATATTTTTCCTGCTTTGTCAAAAATTAATTGAAAAAGGTCCAGTTTCATTCTTCTACATGTGGCTGTCCAATTTTCCCAACTCCATTTGTTGAAGAGACTGTCTTTTTCCCATTGGAAATTCTGCCCTGCTTTGTCAAATATTAGTTGACTATAGAGTTGTAGGTTCATTTCTGGGTTTTCTATTCTATTCCACTGATCAATGTGTCTATTTTTGTTTTAGTACCATACTGTCTGGATCACTATAACTTTGTAATGTGACTTGAAGTCTGGAATTATGTGTTCAGCTTTGCTTTTCTTTTTCAAGGTTTCTTTGGCTATTCAGACTACTTTGTAGTTCCATACAAATTTCAGGATTGTTGGTTCTAGCTCTGTGAAAAATGCTGGTGTTATTTTGATAGAGATGGCATTGAATGTGTAGATTGCTTTGGGTAGTGCAGACATTTTAACAATATTTGTTTTTCTAATCCATTAGCATGGTATGTTTTTCCATCTCCTCAATTTTATCATCAGTGCTTTATAGTTTCCAGAGCACAGACTTTTACCTCTTTGGTTAGTTTTATTCCTAGGTATCTTGTGTTTTTTTGGTGCAACTGTAAATGGAATTGATTCCTTGATTTTTTCTTTCTGCTCCTTAATTATTGGTGTATGAAAATGCAACAGATTTTTGTACATTGATTTTGTATCCTGCATTTTTTATGAAGTCACATACTAGTTCTAGAAAAATTTTAGTGGATTATTTTAGGTTTCTATATAAAATGTCATGCCATCTGCAAATAGTAAAAGTTGGACTACTTCCTTGCTTATTTGGATGCCTTTATTTTGTTGTCTGATTGCTGTGGCTAGGACTTCCAGTACTATTTTAAATAACAGTGTTTAGAGTGCACAACCTTGTCTTGTTCCTGACCAAAGAGGAAATGCTCTCAGCTTTCCTTCGCTGAAGATGGCATTAGCTGTGGATTTCACATGTATGAACTCCCTTACTTTTAGGTGTATTCCCTGTATCCCTCCTTTGTTGAGGCATTTTATCATGCAAGTTTGTTATTCTTTGTCAGATGCTTTTTCTGAATCTACTGAGAGGATTCTCAACCATTGTTTTATTAATGTGGTGTATGATGTTGATTGATTTGTGAATATTGAAACACCCTGCAGCCCAAGAATAAATCCCACTTTTTTTGCTGAATGATTCTTTTAATGTATTGCTGGATTCTTCTTGCTAATATTTTATTGAGAATTTTTGCATCCATGCTCATCAGGGATATGGGCTTTAGTTCTCTCTCTCTCTCTTTTTAACAGAGTCTTTTGTTTTAGAATCACGGTATTGCTGTCCTCATAGTACGAGTTTGGAAATTTTCCTTCCACTTCTATTTTTTGGAAGAGTTTGAGAGAAATAGTTATTAGATCTTTAAATGTTGGTAGATTCCAACTGTGAAACCATCTGGACAAGGACTTTTGTTTTTTGGGAAATTTTTTTTTTTTGTCATTTATTTTTTATTTATTTATTTTTTTATTTCTTTTCAGCATAAGAGAGTTCATAGTTTTACACCACACCCAGTGCTCCATGCAATGCGTGCCCTCCACAATACCCACCACCTGGCTCCCCCAAACTCCCACCCCCAGCCCCTTCAAAACCCTCAGGTTGTTTTTCAGAGTCCATAGTCTCTCATGGTTCATCTCTCCCCCAATTTTCCTCAAATCCCTTCTCCTCTCCATCTCCCCATGTCCTCCGTGTTATTTGTTATGCTCCGCAAATAAGTGAAACCATATGATAATTGACTCTCTCTGCTTGACTTATTTCACTCAGCATAATCTCTTCCAGTCCCGTCCATGTTGCTACAAAAGTCTGGTATTCATCCTTTCTGATGGAGGCATAATACTCCATAGTGTATATAGACCACATCTTCTTTATCCATTC
>PISX010031191.1:0-17775 GCA_004024625.1 Mellivora capensis
TTTTTTTTAAAGATTTTATTTATTTATTTGACAGGCAGAGATCACAAGTAGGCAAGAGAGGCAGGCAGGGAGAGAGAGGAGGAAGCAGGCTCCCCGCGGAGCAGAGAGCCCGATGTGGGGCTCGATCCCAGGACCCCGGGATCATGACCCGAGCCGAAAGCAGAGGCTTCAACCCACTGAGCCACCCAGGCGCCCCTGACCCATTCATTCTTTAGAAGAATGCTGTTTAGCCTCCATGTATTTGGGTTCTTTCCAAATTTCGTCTTGTGATTGAGTTCTAGCTTCAGAGCATTGTGGTCTGAAAATATGCAAGGAATGATCCCAATCTTTGTTTCTTTGTTTTGCTTCTACATATATATGTATATATTTTTTTCTTCTCTTGTTATATACTTTTATCAGTCGTTTTTGTTTGTCTGTTTTTGTTTATATACTTCACAAACCTTACCTTGGGGCCCATTTGGGCTGAGCCTTCTCTTTTATCCTTCTTTCTTTTTCCTGTCTCTATCTTTTTTTCTTCTTTCTCTCTTTCTTTTTTTCTTTCTCATGGTTGGGGACTCTTGATTGCTCAGAAGCGTTCCAGGGTGCACCTACATTGCACCAAGGTCGATACATCCAGTTACAACCATTCAGCCATCTCTCACCAAAATGACTAGGAGAAGGAATGCCCAGCAGAAGAAAAATTCAGAGGATGGGCCCTCTGCAACAGAGCTAATGGCTACCGACATAGACATTATGTTGGAAAGGGAATTCAGGCCAACAACTATCCAGGCAATAGCTAGGTTGGAGAAAGCCATGGATGACCAAACGGAATTGATTAGGGCAGAACTGAAAGCCACCAGGGATGATGTTCACAGGGCTCTCAATGAGTTCCAACCTAATCTAAATTCTCTAAAAGCTAGGGTAACTGAGACAGAAGATAAAATTAGTAATCTGGAGGACAAATAGATAGAGAGAAAGGATAGGAGGAAGCCTGGAACAAACAACTTAGAAGCCACAAAAACAGAATCAGGGAAATAAATGACACCACAAAATGTTCTAACATCAGAATTATTGGAATCCCTGAAGGGGAGGAGAAAGAAAGAATTCTAAAAGATATAGTGGAACACGTTCTTCATGAAAATTTTCTGAATCTCGCAAATGGAAACAGCGTTCATGTACTAGAGGCAGAATGCCCCCCCCCCAATTTTAGATTCTCAAAACACCTTGAGACACCTGATAGTAAGAATGAGGAATTATAATTCTAGAGAAACTCCCTTGAAGGCAGCTAGGACAAAGAAGCTCCTTACATACAGAGGAAAGCCCATCAGAATAACGTCAGACCTGTCCACAGCAACCTGGAAAGCCAGAAAGGGCTGGCAAGATATATTCAGGGTACTAAGTGAGAAGAACATGCAGCCAAGAATACTTTATTCGGCAAGACTGACATTCAAAATGGACGGAGAGATAAAGAGTTTCCAAGACCGGCAAGGATTAAAAGAGTATGCGACCACCAAGCTGACACTGCAAGAAATATTAAGGGGGGTTCTATAAAAGAGGAAAAACCCTAAGAATATCATTGAACAGAAATGTAGAGACAATCTACAGAAAGAAAGACTTCAAAGGTAACAAAAACGTATGTATCAATAATGACTCTCAATGGGAATGTCCTAAATGCGCCCATAAAATGACACAGGGTTGCAAATTGGATAAAACAACATACCCATCCATATGTTGTCTACAGGAAACCCATTTCGAAACTAAGGATACACCCAGATTGAAAGTGAAGGTATGGAGAAACATCTTTCATGCCAATGGGCCTCAAAAGAAGGACAGGGTAGCGATTCTCATATCAGATAAATTAGATTTTAAACTAAAAACTGTAGTCAGAGATACAGAAGGACACTACATCATTATTAAAGGGAGTACCCACCAAGATGATCTAACAATTGTAAATATCTATGCCCCCAATATGGGAGCAGCCAATTACATAAGAAAACTATTAATCAAGATAAAGAGTCATATTGATATGAGTACATTGATAGTAGGAGATCTTAACATGCCTCTCTCAGTAATAGACAGATCATCCATGCAGAAAATCAATAAAGAAACAAAAGCATTGAATGACACGTTGGACCAGATGGATCTCATAATTATATACAGAACATTCCACCCTAAAACAACAGAATACACATTCTTCTCAGGTGCACATGGAACCTTTTCCAGAATAGACCACATACTGGGTCACAAATCAGGACTCAACCGATACCAAAAGACTGAGATAATTCCCTGCATATTCTCAGATAACAATGCTTTGAAACTGGAGCTCAACCACAAGAAAAAGTTTGGAAGGAACTCAAACACCTGGAAGCTAAAGACCACCTTGCTTAAGAATGCTTGGGTCAACCAGGAGATCAAAGAAGAACTTAAACAATTCATGGAAACCAATGAGAATGAAGACACTTCAGGCCAAAATCTATGGGATACAGCAAAGGTTGTCCTAAGGGGGAAATACATAGCCATCCAAGCCTCCCTCAAAAAAATTGAAAAATCCAGAATACACCAGCTGTCTCTACACCTTAAAGACCTGGAGAATCAACAACAAATTAAACCAACTCCACACACAAGAAGGGAAATAATCAAGATTAGAGCAGAGATCAATGAGGTAGAAACTAGAGATACAGTAGAACGTATCAATAAAACTAGAAGCTGGTTTTTGGAAAGAATCAAAAAGATTGATAAACCATTGGCCACACTAATCCACAAGAAAAGAGAGAAAGCTCAAATTAATAAAATTATGAATGAAAAGGGAGAGATCCCAACTAACACCAAGGAAGTAGAAAAACACTCATCAGAAGCTATTATCAACAGTTATATGCCAATAAGTTAAGCAACCTAGATGAAATGGATGCATTCCTGGAAAAATATAAACTCCCAAAACTGAACCAGGAAGAAATTGACAACCTGAATAGACTGATATCTCTTAACGAGATTGAAGCAGTGATCAAAAATCTCCCAAAAAAACAAGAGCCCAGGACCTGACGGATTCCCTGGGGAATTTTACCAAACTTTTAAAGAAGAAATAACACCTATTTTTCTGAAGCTGTTTCAAAAAATTGAAGCAGAAGGAAAACTTCCAGACTCTTTTTATGAAGCCAGCATTACCCTGATCCCCAAACCAGGCAATGACCACACCAAAAAGTAGAATTTCAGACCAATATCACTGATGAATATGGATGCTAAGATTCTCAACAAGATCCTAGCAAACAGGACCCAACACCACATTAAACAAATTATCCACCATGACCAAGCGGGATTCATTCCTGGGTTACAAGCGTGGTTCAACATTCGCAAATCAATAATTGTGATAGAACAAATCAATGAGAAAATAGAGAAGAACCACATGGTCCTCTCATTTGATGCACAAAAAGCATTTGTCAAAATCCAGCATCCATTCCTGATTAAAACACTTCAAAGTATAGGGAAAGAGGGAACATTCCTGAATTTCATAAAGTCTATCTATGAAAGACCCACAGAAAACATCATCCTCAATGGGAAGAAGCTCACAGCCTTCCCGTTGAGATGAGGAACATGACAAGGATGCCCACTCTCATCACTCTTGTTCAACGTAGTATTAGAATTCCTAGCAACAGCAATCAGACAACAAAGAGAAATAAAAGGTATCCAAATTGGCAAGGAAGAAGTCAAACTCTCTTCACAGAAGACATGATACTTTATATGGAAAACCCAAAAGACTCCACCCCCAAACTACTAGAACTCATACAGCAATTCAGTAACGTGGCAGGATACAAACTCAATGTACAGAAATCAGTGGCTTTCTTATACACTAACAATGAGAATACAGAAAGGGAAATTAGAGAATCGATTCCATTTACTATAGCACTATATAACATTTACTATACAAGATACCTGGGAATAATCTAACCAAAGAGGTAAAGGATCTGTACTCGAGGAACTACAGAACACTCATGAGAGAAATTGAAGAAGACACAAAAAGATGGAAGACAATTCCATGTTCTTGGATTAGAAGTATAAACATTGTTAAAATGTCTATACTGCCTAGAGCAATCTATACTTTTAATGCCATTCTGATCAAAATTCCACTGGTATTTTTCAAAGAGCTGTAGCAAATAATACTAAAATTTGTATGGAATCAGAAGAGACCCCGAATCTCTAAGGAAATGTTGAAAAACAAAAATAAAACTGGTGGCATCACGTTACCTGATTTCAAGCTTTACTACAAAGCTGTAATCACCAAGACAGCATGGTACTGGCATCAAAACAGACACATAGACCAATGGAACAGAGCAGAGAGCCCAGATATGGGCCCTCAACTCTATGGTCAAATAATCTTCGACAAAGCAGGAAAAAATATACAGTGGAAAAAAGACAGTCTCTTCAATAAATGGTGCTGGGAAAATTGGACAGCTATAGGTAGAAGAATGAAACTTGACCCATTCTCTTACACCGTACACAAAGATAAACTCGAAATGGATAAAAGACCTCAACGTGAGACAGGAATCCATCAGAATCCTAGAGGAGAACATAGGCAGTAACCTTTGATATCAGCCACAGCAACTTCTTTCAAGATATGTCACCAAAGGCAAAGGAAACAAAAGCAAAAATGAACTTTTTGGACTTCATCAAGATCAAAAGCTTCTGCACAGCAAAGGAAACAGTCAACAAAACAAAGAGGCAACCCACGGAATGGGAGAAGATATTTGCAAATGACAGTACAGACAAAAGGTTGATATCCAGGATCTAAAAGAACTTCTCAACCTCCACACACACAAAACAGATAATAATATCACAAAATGGGCAGAAGGTATGAACAGACACTTCTCCAATGAAGACATACAAATGGCTCTCAAACCCATGAAAAAATGTTCATCATCACTAGCCATCAGGGAGATTCAAATTAAAACCACATTGAGATACCACCTCACACCAGTTAGAATGGCCAAAATTAGCAAGACAGGAAACAACATGTGTTGGAGAGGATGTGGAGAAGGGGGAACCCTCTTATACTGTTGTTGGGAATGCAAGTTGGTGCAGCCACTCTGGAGAACAGTGTGGAGGTTCCTCAAGAAATTAAAAATAGAGCTTCCCTATAACCCTGAAATTACACTACTGGGTATTTACCCCAATGATAAGAATGTGGTGAAAATAAGGGCCATCTGTACCTCAATGTTTCTATCAGCAATGGCCACGGTTGCCAAACTGTGGAAAAAACCAAGATGCCCTTCATTGGACCAATGGATAAGGAAGATGTGGTCCATATACACTATGGAGTATTATGCCTCCATCAGAAAGGATGAATACCCAACTTTTGTAGCAACATGGATGGGACTGGAAGAGATTATGCTGAGTGAAATAAGTCAAGCAGAGAGAGTCAATTATCATATGGTTTCACTTATTTGCAGGGCATAACAAATAACAGAGAGGACATGAGGAGATGGGGAGGAGAAGGGAATTGAGGGAAATTGGAGGGGGAGATGAACCATGAGAGACTATTGACTCTGAAAAACAACCTGAAGGTTTTGAAGGGGGGTGTGGGAGGTTGGGGTAGCCAGGTGGTGGGTATTATGGAGGGCACACATTGCATGGATCACTGGGTGTGGTGCAAAAACTATGAATTCTGTTATGCTGAAAAGAAATAAAAATAAAAATAAAAATAAAAATAAAAATGAGTCATAGGTTTAAACACAAGACCAAAAACTGTAAAACTCGTAGAAGGAAACATAGAAGTAAATCTTCATGACCTCACATTGGGCAGTAGTTTTGTAAATATCACAAAGAAAACACAAGCAATTAAGAGAAAAGTAAAAAAAAAAATTAAAAAGTAAAAAAAAAAAAAAGAAAAAGTAAATAAATTAATTTCATGAAAGTTAGAAAAAAAGTGTTTGTGTTTCAAAGGAAACCACCAAAAAATGAAAAATCAACCCCCAAAATGGGAGAAAATGTTTTCAAGTCATGTATCTAATAAGGAACTTATGTCCAGAATGCACAAGGAACACTTAATGAAAAGACAGTTAATCAAATTGAGATGATCAAAGGGTTTCAACAGACATTTCTTCAAAGACAATATACAGATGGCTAATAAACACATGTAAAGATTCTTAATCATTAGTCATCCGGAAACTGAACATCAAAATAAAATGAGATAGTGCTTCACACTCACTAAAAGTCAAAATCAAGAAAACAGACAATAACATTTGGGCAGGATGTAGAGAAATTGAAATTCATATATTCCCGATGAAAATGCAAAATGTTTCAGCCTCCAGAGACATGGTTTGACAGTTCTTTGAAATATTAAACCATATGATTCAGCAATTGAAAATACATGTCCTGACAAAGATCTGTATGCAAATATCCATATCAGCATTATTCATAATAATCAAAACTAGAAACAACCCACCTGTGTTATCAACTCTTAGATACAAAATGTGATACATCTACCTAATAGAATATTGTTTGTCAATAAAATGGAACAAAGTACTTGTACACACTACAGAATAGATGAATCTTGAAAACACAATGCTTTGAGAAAGAAGTCAGTTGCAAAAGGCCACATAGTGTATCATCCCATTTATGCAAAAATTCTGGAATAAGCAAATCCACAGAGAAAAAGTAGATTAGTGGTTTCCAGAGGATGGAAGGAAAAAGCAATGAGAAGTGAGTAGTAATGTGTGTCTTTTGGGGTGACACAAAATCTTTGCCATTAGACAGTGGTGATGTTGACACAACTCTATAAACACACTAAGAGCCACTGGACTGTACACTTTAAAAGGGGTGAATTTTATGTCCTATCAATTGTACCTCAAGTTAGCTATTACTCAAAAATACATAAATGACCAAATCTTGTTTCAGACTGCATAATTTTGTACTACTTCCCATTTTGCAGAACTGTGAGTTCTGCTCTATCCTATGTCCTGGGGGAGTTTGTCACATCTTCAGTGCTATTACCCTTGGAGAAGTCTTTTCAAGGACAGACTCTGGATTCAGACCTTTTTATCCTGACGGACAAATCCCATTTCATTCCAGGTCTGTAACTGGTGCCCAGTGCTCAGGGTATCCTCACCTGAGGAAGTCCCTCGTACGTCAGGAAACAAGATTACCAGCATGGAGTACAAGAGTCAACATGGTATGAAACTCCAAGATGCAGGGATTAACTGAGTTCCATTGAGCTGTATTGTTGAAGAAGATTATAAAATTCTGTTTTGCATGACAAAACATTGTCAACACGAAATTTAAACCCAGGGAGTTTTATGGTAATTTATCTAAGAACCTTTGCTTTGTGTTGGCAAGCAGCTAAGACAATAACAGATACTGGAAGAATAAAGTTGATATGTATTCAGAACATTTTATTAAATAAAAATAGGAGGGAAAAATGTGCGAGTCTTGTTAGTTTTAGCCAAATTGTACTTATGATAGCAGTTAGTTTTGCAGTGTTATATTAAGACCTCCTATATTTAAAATGAACAAGAAAAAATTATGTAGCCGGAAAAGAATGGTGCTGTTAAGTTTTACAGGAGACAGTGACTCAGAATGAGAGAGATGAGAGCAAGTTTTGCCTAAGTGGTCTAAGATTCTGAATGTATTCTGATGACTTTCTTTTCCAAAAAGAGTTAAAAAGCAAAAATATCAACTTTATGAGCATGGATGACCTGCAATAAAAGGGAATTAACCTTCTGAGAATGACTTATTAAATCATTTCATTTAACAAATATCAAGCATTTGTTAGGGGCCTGGCACCATATAGACCATTACCATTATGATCAAGGAATGATCAAGATCCTGACTCTCTTTCTTCCCCAACAACCATCCTCTACTCTGTTGACAGGGTGAACTTTAAAGGACATAAATTGGATCATATATAAAACACAATCCAAATATCTTACTTTGAATAGAAAAGCTTTGTTTGGTCTTAGGGCCTTTTCACTCTGGCTTTGAACTAGGAAAATTGATCTGTTTGCAAATGTCATTTTCCCAAACCTTTTATCATTTACTTCATAAAGGGCTCACCTGGACACTCAGTGGCATGCACACCATCAGATATTCCATAATTTTATTCCCTTTCTCTAATTACTCACTTGTTGAATATATCATGTTTCTTTTTCATTTTTAAAAACACGTTTTGTTGGGGGGGGGAGGGGAGGAACAAGATGGAGGGGGAGTAGGAGACCTAATTTTCATCTGGGCCCAGGAATTCAGTTAGATAGTCATCAAACCATTCTGAACAGCTACAAACTCACCAGGAGATGGAAGAAAAGAATAGCAGCAAGTCTATGAACAGAAAAGTGACCATTTTCTGGAAGGTAGGACATGCAGAGAAGTGAATCAGAAGTGATGTATGGGAAGATAGACCATGGGTGAGGGCGGGGGGGGGGGGACCAGCTACCAGCAAATGATAGAGCTGCAGAGCACAAAATCAGAACATTTAGAAGACTGCTCTGTGGAGGGACATCACTCCTGTGGCTAACTGGGAGTGGAATCCTCACTGAGAGAGTGTGGTCTCAGGACTCTTGGGGTCAGAGAAAGATCAGGGGTGTCTGAGTGTGGCAGAGCTCCCAGGTGTCAGAGCAGAGAAGCCAGCTGCAAGGATGGAGCCAAGGACTGAACTTTCAGCTTGGAGTTGCCATATGCCATGATCTGAAGCACAGTGAGACCACTACTCTTTGAGCAGGGACCCCACAAGTGGCAAATCTGGGAACCCCCACCCCCGCCTTCCTCCACCAGGAGGAGTGACGTGGGAATACACTGCAGGAATCTACTGGCTTTGGGACTCTAAAAGGAGCCATCTGTCAGAGATAGAAGTGCTTGGTCACAGGCCAGGTGATCACAGAGTGCAGCCAGAGACCAAGGAGATAAGAGTGGTTGACTACTTTTGTCTGAGGGCTCACTGAAGAGGGGTGCTCCCGAGCTCTCGGCTCCTCCAAGGCCAGAGATTGGGAGGCCACCATTTTCATTCTCATCCTCCAAAGCTGTATGGAAAGTTTTCAGGGAACAAAAGTTATGGAGAGCAAACCCAAACAGATTACTTAGCCTGGCCCCTGGCAAGGGCAGTGCAATTTCGCCATGGGAAAGACATTTGAGAATCACTGCAACAGGCCCCTCCCCCAGAAGATCAGTAAGAACATCCAGCCAAGACCAAGTTTACAGATCAATAACTGCAAAACTCCAGCACTAGGGGAACACAGCACATAGAATTCATGGCTTTTTCCCCATGATTCTTTAGTCTTCAAAATTACATTTTCTTAATTTTCTTTATTTATTTCTTTTTCTTTTTAAAAATTTTTCCTCTTTCCTATTTTAACCAACATCTTATCTTATCAATACCTTTTTTAAAAAGATTTTCTAATTTTTATTTTTATGGTCATATTCTATCCCTTCAAAGTATTTAACTTTATCATATATATATTTTTTTCTTTATCTTTTTTCAACCATCTTCTTATCTTATAAATTCCTTTTGAAAATCTTTTTTAATTTTCATCTTTACAGTCATATAGTCATATTCCATCCCTTCATCACATTTACCCTTTATATATATATATATATATATATATTTTTTTTTTTTTTTTTTTTTCCTTTCTTTAAAATTTTGGGAGGCAATTTCTCCCAACAGACCAAAATATACCCAAAGTCTAGTGTGTGGCTCTGTTCCATTCAGCAGCCCAAAGATAGATAGATAGATAGATAGATAGATTTTTCCTTTCTTTTTCACCTGGTCTCAAGTCTCTTCTGATTTTTTTAGTGTATCTTTTTCTGGGGCTGCTCTTAACCTTTGAGCATTTTGTTCTCTCATTCATCTATTCTTCTCTGGACAAAATGATAAAGTGAAAAAACTCACCTCAAAAAAAAAAAAAAAAAGAACAAGAGGCAGTACCAACTGCTAGGGACCTAATCAATACTGACATTAGTAAGATGTCAGAGTTAGAGTTCAGAATAATGATTATAAAGATACTAGCTGGGCTTGAAAAAAAATAGAAGATACTAGAGAATCCCTTTCTGGAGAAATAAAATAACTAAAATCTAACCAAGTTGAAATAAAATAAAAAAAAAACTATTAATGAGGTACAATAAAAAAATGGAAGTGTTAGTATAAATCAGGCAGAAGAGAGAATTAGTGATATAGAAGAACAAATGATGGAAAATAAAGAAGCTGAGAAAAGAGAGAGAAACAACTACTGAGTCACGAGGGGAGAATTCAAGAGATAAGTGATATCATAATATGAAACAATATTAGAATAATTGGGATCCCAGAAAAACAAAGAGAGAAGGACAGAAAGATATATTGGAACAAATTATAGTGGACAACTTCTCTAATTTGGGGGAGGAAACAGACATCAAAATCCAGGAGGCACAGAGAACCTTCCTCAAAATCAATAAAAATAGTTCAATATCCTGTCATCTAATAGTAAAACTTACAAGTCTCAGAGACAAAAAGAAAATCCTGAAAGCAGCTTGGGACAAGAGGTCTTTAACCTACAATGGTAGATATATTAGATTGACAGCAGACCTATCCAAAGAGACCTGGGAGGCCAGAAAGGACTGGCATGATATATTCAGAGCACTAAATGAGAAAAAATATGCAGCCAAGAATACTATATCCAGCTAGGCTGTCAGTGAAAATAGAAAGAGAGATTAAAAAACTTCCAGGACAAACAAATACTAAAAGAATTTTCAAACACTGAACGAGCCCTACAGGAAATATTGAAAGGGGTCCTCTAGGCAAAAAGAGAGCCTAAAAGTAACATAGAGAAGAAAAGAATAAAGAAAATATACAGTAACATTCACCTGTTGTGACAGGCAATACAGTAGCAGGCCTGTTGTGACAGGCCTGTTATTGACAGGCATTACAATAGCAGTAAATTCATATCTTTCAATAGTTCCCTGAATGTAAATGGGCTAAATGCCCCAATCAAAAACAGGGTATCAGAATGGATAAAAAAAAATAAGACCCATTGATATGCTGTCTATTAGAAACTCATTTTAGACACAAAGACACCTCCAGATTTAAAGTGAGGGGGTATAAAACAATTTACCATGCTAACAGACATCAAAAGAAAGCTGGGGTGGCAATCCTTATATCAGATAAATTAGATTTTAAGCCAAAGACTATAATAAGAGATGAAGAAGGACACTATATTATACTTAAAGTGCCTGTCCAACAAGAAGATCTAACAATTTTAAATATCTATGTCCCTAACATGGGAGCAGAGAATTATATAAACTAATTAATAACAAAATCAAAGAAACACATCAACAATAATACAGTAATAGTAGCGGACTTTAACACCCCCCACACTGAAGTGGACAGATCATCTGAGCAAATGATTAACAAGGAAATAAAGGCCTTAAATGACACACTGGACCAGATGGACATCACAGATATATTCATTAAATTCCATCCCCAAACAAGAATACACATTCCTCTCTGGTGCACATGGAACATTCTCCAGAATAGATCACATCCTGGGTCACAATCAGGTCTCAACCAGTACCAAAAGACTGGAAGTATTCCCTGCATATTTTCAGACCACAATTGCTCTGAAGCTAGGACTCAAACACAAGAGGAAAGTTGGAAAGAACTCAAATACATGGAGGCTAAAAAGCATCCTACTAAAGAATGAATGGGTCAACCAGGAAATTTAAAAATAATTAAAAAAATTCATGGAAACAAATGAAAATGAAAATACAACTGTTCAAAATCATTGGGACACCAAAAAGGTGGTCCTGAGGGGAAAGTTTATAGTGATACAAGCCTTTCTCAAGAAACAAGAAAGGTCTCTAGTACACAACCTAACCCTACACTTAAAGATGCTGGATAAAGAACAGCAAAGAAAACCTAAACCCACTAGGAGATCAGACCAGAAAACAATGAAATAGAAACCAAAAGAACAGTAGAACAAATCAATGAAACTAGGCACTGGTTCTTTGAAAGAATTAATAAGACTGATAAACCCCTGGCTAGACTTATCAAAAAGAAAAGAGGAAGGACCTAAATTTATAAAATCATGAAAGAGGAGAGATCACAACCAACACCAAAGAAATACAAACAATTATAAGAACGTATTATGAGCAACTATACGCCAGCAAATTTGATAATCTGGAAGAAATGGGTGCATTCCTAGAGACATACAAACTACCAAAATTGAGCCAGGAAGAAATAGAAAACCTGAACTGACCCATAACCAGTAAGGAGGTTGAAGCAATCATCAAAAATCTCCCCCAAAACAAGAGCCCAGGGCCAGACAGCTTCCCAGGGGAATTCTACCAAACATTTAAAAAAGAATTAATACTTATTCTCCTGATACTGTTCCAAAAAATAGAAATGGAAGGAAAACTCTAAACTCATTTTATGAGACCAGTATTACCTTGATCCCAAAACCAGGCAAAGACCCCATCAAAAAGGAGAATAACAATCCAATATCCCTGAGGAGCATGGATGCAAAAATTCTCACCAAAACACTAGCCAATAGGATCCAACACTACATTAAAAAGATTATTCACAAAAAACAGGTGAGATTTATTCCTGGGCTGCAACTTTGGTTCAAAATTCACAAATCAATCAATGTGATACAATGCATTAATATAAGAAAGAAGAAGAATCATATGATAGTCTCAATAGATGCAGAAAAAGTATTTGACAAAGTATAGCATCCTTTCTTGACCAAAACTCTTCACAGTGTAGGGATAGAGGGTACAAACCTCAAGATCATACAAGCCATCTATGAAAAACCCACAGCGATTATCATTCTCAATGGGGAAAAACTGAGAGCTTCTTCCCTAAGGTCAGGAACATGGCAGGGATGTCCACTATCACCACTGATATTCAACATAGTACTAAAAGTCCTAGTCTCAGCAATCAGACAACAAAAAGAAATAAAACGCATCTGAATCAGCAGAGATGAAGTCTAACTCTTACTGTTTGCAGCTAATGTGATACCTTATGTGGAAAACACAAAAGACTCCACTCCAAAACTGCTAGAACTCATATAGGAATTCAATAAAGTGTCAGGATATAAAATCAGTGCACAGAAATCAGTTGCATTTCTATACACAAACAATAAGACAGAAGAATGAGAAATTGAGGAGTCAATCCCATTTACAGTTGTACCCCAAAACTTAAGATACCTAGGAATAAATCTAACCAAAGAGACAAAGAATCTGTACTCAGAAAACTGTGGAATACTCATGAAAGAAATTGAGGAAGATATGGAAATGGAAAATGTTCCATGCTCATGGATTGGAAGAACAAATATTGTGAAAATGTTATGCTACCTAGAGCAACCTACACATTTAATGCACTCCTTATCAAAATACCATCAACTTTTTAAAGAAATGGAATAAATCATCCTAAAACTTATATAGAACCATAAAAGACCCTGAATAGCCAGAGGAATGTTGAAAAAGAAAACCAAAGCTGTTGGCATCACAATTCCAAACCTCAAGCTCTATTACAAAGCTGTAATAATCAAGACAGTATGGCACTGGCACAAAAAGACGAAAAGATATCAGTGAAACAGAATAGAGAACGCAGAAATGGACACTCAACTCTATGGTCAACTAATCTTCGACAAAGCAGGAAAGAATGTCCAATGGATAAAAGACAGTCTCTTCAACAAATGGTGTTGAGAAAATTGGACAGTCACATACAGAAGAATGAAACTGGACTATCTTCTTACACCACACACAAAAATAGATTTAAAATGGATGAAAGACCTAAATGTGAGGCAAGAATCCATCAAAATCCTTGAGGAGAACATAGGCAGCAACCTCTTTGACCCCAGGTGCAGTAACTTCTTCCTAGAAACATCACCAAAGGTAAGGGAAGCAACGGCAAAAATGAATTGGGACTTCGTCAAGATCAAAAGCTTTTGCACAGCAAAGTAAATAGTCAACAAAATCAAAAGACAACTGACAGAATGGGAGAAGATATTCACAAATGACATATCAGATAAAGGGTTAGTATCCAAAATCTATAAAGAACTTATCAAACTCAACACCCAAAGAATAGATAATCCAATCAGGAAGAAGGCATGAACAGACATTTCTGCAAAGAAGACAGACACATGAAAAAAGTGTTCCAGATCACTCAGCAACAGGGAAATACAAATCAAAGCCACAATGAGACACTACCTCACACCAGTCAGAATGGCTAAAATTAACTAGTCAGGAAATGACAGGTGTTGGCAGGGATGTGGAGAAAGGGGAGCCCTCTTACACTGTTGGTGGGAATGCAAGTGGGTGCATTGGAAAACAGTATGGTGTTTCCTCAAAAAGTTGAAAATAGAGCTACCCTATGACCCAGCAATTGCAGTACAGGGTATTTACCCTAAAAATATAAATGTACTGATCCGAAGGGGTACATGGACCCCAATGGTTAAAGTAGCAATGTCCACAATTGCCAAACTATGGAAAGATCCTATCTGTCCATCAACAGAAGAATGGATAAAGAAGATGTGGTATATATACACAATGGAATATTATGTAGCCATCAAAAGAATCCTGAAATCTTGCCATTTTCAATGATGTGGATGGAACTAGAGGTTATTACACTAAGTGAAATAAGTTAATCAGAGAAAGACAATTATCATATGATCTCACTGGAGGGGAGAAGGACTGGAAGGATGGGGTGGCTGGGTGATGGATACTGGGGAGGCTATGTGGTATGGTGAGTGCTGTGAATTGTGTAAGGCTGATGAATCACAGACCTGTACCCCTGAAACAAATAATACATTATATGTTAATAAAACCCACAGATAAGAGCTCAGGCAGGAATACCTGGATTTCAGTCTTGTAGGCCTGGAGTAGAGAAACCAGCTGATTTTGCCTGTGATAACATCTACAAAATTATAAATTATATCATAAATTCATGTTAGTTTGGAAAAAACAAACAAACAAACAAACCACATTCTGTCTTTTCCTGATAAAATGTTGTAGCAGGGACCTTCTCAGTTTCCTCACTATGTCCTCCATGCCATATTTGGGCACACAGGGAATATTTGATGAATGAATGATTCCAGGCTTCAGTAGGGTTTTATAGACATTAAAACAAATTAATACCATTAAATGTAAGCAGTGCTATAAAGGGGTAGTTTAGTATAAGATGGAAATACATAGTGGTGTCATGGAGAATGAACCCCAGAAAGCTGGTAATTTTCCCAGTTAACTGAAAGCCAAAGACACAGTCATGACAAGGGCTCTGGCACAGAGCTCTGTACAAAGAATACCGAAGTCCACCTTAGTCCTTGAAGAAAGTGTATCATTATTACACATAAACTCACTCATTCACACACTCATTCATTAATGAACCCTCCCGTACTCATCTGTACTCTAGGTAGCAACATGACTCAGGAATGGGAACATGGTAGGAAACAAGGGGGAGACTGTTCCCAGGTCTCTAACAAAAAAAAAACCAAAACAACAACAACAACAACAACAAAAAAAAAACTCTGTCCAAAGTGCTGCACTGGTTACATGACCAAACCCAAAGTCCATGTGATTTCTCAAAATTGACTCTCGATTTTTGCAGCTGTGTACCTGCCTCTGTTGCCTTGTTCACTTTCACAGGTCCATTTTATGCTCCACTTTTTTTTTTTTTTTAAAGATTTTATTTATTTATTTGACAGACAGAGATCACAAGTAGGCAGAGAGGCAGGCAGAGAGAGAGGAGGAAGCAGGCTCCCTGCAGAGCAGAGAGCCCGATGCGGGGCTCGATCCCAGGACTCCGGGATCATGACCCGAGCTGCAGGCAAGAGGCTTTAACCCACTGAGCCACTCAGGCGCCCCTATGCTCCACTTTTTACCACTTAGCTTTTTCTGCATACTCCTGACCCTGCATGGATTTGGACTTAACAACAGCATGCAGCCTACTTGGTTTGACCACTTTCTTATGTAGATGCAATTGCATTTCTTCTCTGGTTCTCCCCAGCTCTGACCAACAGCTTGACTACAGTTCAGCTTGACTCAGCTTCAGTCTTAAAAACCAACCTGCTAGGCTGCCTTCAGCTCAGGTCATGATCCCAGCATCCTGGGATCGAGTCCCACATCGTGCTCCTTGCTCAGCAGGAAGCCTGCTTCTCCCTCTGCCTCTGCCTGCCACTCTGTCGGCCTGTGCTCGCTCTCTTTCTCTCTGACAAATAAATAAATTAAAAAAAAAAACAAACCAAAAAACCAAACTGCTTTGCCTCACAGACTTTTTGCTCAGACAGCATATTTCTCAACAATAATATGGGCCTCATCTAACCAGTTGAAGGATAAAAAAGGAAAAGGAAGAACCAAAAAAGTGACTCTCCCCTGCATAAAAGAGAATTTTCCTACTTATTGGGCTTTGAACTGGAATATCAGCTTTTTTGCTACCTTCTGGGCTGAGCTGAAACTTCAGGTCTTCCTAAATCATGAGCCTGCTGATCTTTGGATAGGAAATATATCATAGTCTCTTCTGGTTCTGGAGGTTCAGCCCCTCCAATCTGGACCAGAACTATAGCATTGTTTCCCTGGGTGTCCAGCTTGCTGACTCACTCTGCAGGTCTTAGAATTTGTCTGCTTCCATAACTGTTTGAGCCAATTCCTTATATGCACACACACTCACACGCACACACACACACTCACACACACAATTTCTATAAATTGTGTATATAAGGTAGCCTATTGGTTCTAAAATGTAAATGTTGAAACTGTCTATCAACTAATTAAATACTGAAAACTATTATTTTAGTGATTACCATATGAAAACCCTTCATAGTGCCTCTATTATCAATAGGAGTGGGGACTGGCCAATGAACAGCAGAGGGGAGAGAACTCTCAAAAGACAAACATTTAGAGGAGGGGAGCGCGCAAGATGGCAGAGAAGTAGCAGCTGAGACGACAACAGGTAGCAGAAGATCAGCTAGATAGCTTATCAAAACATTGCGAACACCTACAAATCCAACGGGAGATCGAAGAGAGGAAGAACAGCAATTCTGGAAATGGGAAATCGACCACTTTCTGAAAGGTAGGACCCGTGGAGAAGTGAATCGAAAGCGACGGGAGGATAGACCGCGGGGGAGGGCCAGCTCCCGGCAAGCGGCGGAACCACGGAGCACTAAATCGGGACTTTTAAAAGTCTGCTCCACGGAGGGACATCGCTCCAGAGGCTAAACAGGGGTGAAGCCCACGCGGGGTCAGCGTGGCCCCAGGTCCCGCAGGGTCACAGAAGGATCGGGGGTGTCTGAGTGTCGCAGAGCTAGCAGGTATCGGAGCGGGAAGCCGGCTACAGAGACAGAGCCGAGGAGTGAGCTCAGCTCAGGGTTACCTTGAACCGGTCGCATGCTGGGTGAGCTCCGAGCGCGGCCAGAGGCCAGGGAGATGTGAGTGGGCCAGGGCTTTTCTCTGAGGAGTGGAGCCCCGAATCTCAGCTCTTCCAGGCCGGAGACTGGGAGGCCGCCATTTCCATTCCCGTCCTCCGGACTCTACGGAAAGCGCTCAGGGAACAAAAGCTCCCGAAAGCGAAACCAAGCGGATTACTTAGCCCGGCCCCTGGTAAGGGCGGTGCAGCTCTGCCTCAGGCAAAGACACTTGAGAATCACTACAATAGGCCCCTCCCCCAGAAGATCAAAAGAAATCCAGCCAAGACCAAGTTCACTTAACAGGGAGAGCAGCGGAACTCCAGAGGAGGAGAAAGCAATGCGCGGAATTCATGGCTTTCTCCCCATGATTCTTTAGTCTTGCAGTTAATTCAATTTTTTCTTTAAAGGGCATTTTCCTAGGGTCTTTGCCACCCTTTTAGTATTT
>PISX010031192.1:0-17731 GCA_004024625.1 Mellivora capensis
TTGGAGAAGTGTCTGTTCACATCTTCTGCCCATTTTTTGATATGATTATCTGTTTTGTGTGTGTTGAGTTTGAGAAATTCTTTATAGATCCTGGATATCAACCTTTTGTCTGTACTGTCATTTGCAAATATCTTCTCCCATTCCGTGGGTTGCCTCTTTGTTTTGTTGACTGTCTCCTTTGCTGTGCAGAAGCTTTTGATCTTGAAGAAGTCCCAAAAGTTCATTTTCGCTTTTGTTTCCTTTGCCTTTGGAGACATATCTTGAAAGAAGTTGCTGTGGCTGATATCAAAGAGGTTACTGCCTATGTTCTCCTCTAGGATTCTGATGGATTCCTATCTCATATTGAGGTCCTTTATCCATTTCGAGTTTATCTTTGTGTATGGTGTAAGGGAATGGTCGAGTTTCATTCTTCTACATATAGCTGTCCAATTTTCCCAGCACCATTTATGGAACAGACTGTCTTTTTTTCCAGTGTATATTTTTTCCTGCTTTGTCGAAAATTATTTGACCATAGAGTTGAGGGTCCCTATTTGGGCTCTCTACTCTGTTCCATTGGTCTATGTGTCTGTTTTGATGCCAATGCCATGCTGTCTTGGTGATCACAGCTTTGTAGTAAAGCTTGAAATCAGGTAATGAGATGCCACCAGTTTTATTTTTGTTTTTCAACATTTCCTTAGCGATTTGGGGTCTCTTCTGATTCCATATAAGTTTTAGGATTATTTGCTCCAGCTCACCCTTCACTTTCAATCTGGATGTATCCTTAGGTTCGAAATGGGTCACCTGTAGACAACATATGAATGGGTCCTTTCATTTTATCCAATCTGCAACCCTATGTCATTTTATGGGCGCATTTAGGCCATTCACATTGAGAGTGATTATTGATAGACACGTTTTTATTGACATCGTGTTACCTTTGAAGTCTTTCTTTCTGGATATTGTCTCTATATTTCCGTTCAATGATATTCTTAGGATTTTTCCTCTTTTATAGAAACCCCCTTAATATTTCCTGCAGTGTCGGCTTGGTGGTCACATACTCTTTACGCCTTGCCTGTCTTGGATACTCTTTATCTCTCCATTCATTTTGAATGTCAGTCTTCCTGGATAAAGTATTCTTGGCTACATGTTTTTCTCATTTAGTGCCCTGAATATATCTTGCCAGCCCTTTCTGCCTTGCCAGGTTGCTGTGGACAGGTCTGATGTTACTCTGATGGGCTTTCCTCTGTACGTAAGGAGCTTCTTTGTCCTACCTGCCTTCAAGAGGGTTTCTCTAGAATTATAATTCCTCATTCTTACTATCAGGTGTCTCGAGGTCTTTAGAGAAGCTAAAATCTTGGGTGGGGGCATTCTGCCTCTAGTACATGAATGCTGTTTCCATTTGCGAGATTCGGAAAATTTTCATGAAGAACGTGATCCACTATATCTTCTAGATTTTTTTCTTTCTCCTCCCCTTCAGGGATTCCAATAATTCTGACGTTGGAATGTTCCATGGCATCATTTATTTCCCTGATTCTGTTTTCGTGGCTTCTGAGCTGTTTGTTCCAGACTTCCTCCTGATCCTCTCTCTCTATCTGTTTGTCCTCCAGATCACTAATTCTATCTTCTGTCTCAGTTACCCTAGCTTTTAGAGAATTTAGATTAGATTGGAACTCATTGAGAGCCTTGTGAACATCATCCCTGGTGGCTTTCAGTTCTGCCCTAATATTGTGAAAATCATCCCTGGTGACTTTCAGTTCTGCCCTAATCAATTCTGTTTGGTCATCCACGGCTTTCTCCAACCTAGCTATTGCCTGGATAATTGTTAGCCTGAATTCCCTTTCCGACATAATGTCTATGTCGGTAGCCATTAGCTCTGTTGCAGAGGGCCCATCCTCTGTATTTTTCTTCTGCTGGGCATTCCTCCTCCTAGTCATTTTGGTGAGAGATGGCTGAACGGTTGTAGCTGGATGTATCAACCTTGGTGCAGTGAAGGTGCACCCTGGAATGCTTCTGAGCAATAAAGATTCCCCACCCAAATGAAAGAAAAAAAAGAAAGAGAGAATGAAGGAAAAAAGAGAGAGAGAGAGAGAGAGAGACTGGAAAAAGAAAGAGAAAGATAAAAGAGAAGGCTCAGCCCAAAAGGCCCCCAAGGTAATGTTTGTTAAGTATACAAACAAAAATAGACAAACAAAGAAGACTGATGAAAGTATAAGACAAGAGAAGAAAAAAATATATACATATATATGTAGAAGCAAAACAAAGATACAAACAGACAAACCAAAAAAAAAAAAGAACCTCGTCAAAAAGAATCCCAAGTATAAGATTTATATACTACCAGGAGAAACACAAATATACAGAAGTACTGGCAGGAGAAAAAGATGGGAAAGTGGTTGTAAATTCTCAGTGTGGGCGAGGAAGGATATTTTGATTCTTCCTGGATATATCTTGATATCTTTTTTAAAGGACACAACTTTCCTAAGATAACAGGGGATTAAAAATTGGTTTACCTATAGGGGTAGCATTGATTGGGGAAAGGGGATTACCTTGAAGTTTAACTCTACATGAATATTAGCAAATAAAAATAAAGAAAAGAATGATCTAAACTAAAGTAAAAAATTTTTTTTAAAAATTAAAAAAATAGAAATGCAAAGGTAAAACATGGGTATATGTATCAAAAAGTTCAGGTTAAAAGGTTATTATGGAATTTGATGTACTGGACATCTCACTGTGATGGTAAATAGGCTAAAAAAAGGTCTATATAAAAGATTAAAAATTTAAAAAAAAATAAAAAATGAACCAGAATAGTGGGAACGAATTAAAAATTAAACTTTGTATCTATGAAGTAGTAGTGATTTTTCTCTTCTTGGTTTTTTTACCCCCCCCAGTTGGCTTTCTGGAGGAGGGGCCTGCAGCATGGGTTTTCAGGCAGTGTTTCCTGAGTTAAGTTCTCCCACCTCCCTCAAGGGGTTGGGCTCTGAGGAAACCGGCCCTTCAGGCTTTTGTTCTCTGGAGGTTTTTATATCTGTTCGTTTGTTTTCTCTCCCCTTGGCAGCTCCCGATGGTTCTTGGAGGTTTAGAGGAAAGCAAACTGCACCCAGACCTCCCTCCCAGAGAGAAGCCCCAGTCCGTTCCCCTCTGGGTGCTGCAGAGCAGGTTCCAGCCACAGTCTCTGGGGACACCAGTGTGTCCTGCTTGTACTCAAAACCACAACAGCGGTGGCTGTCTGGGCAGCTCCAGACCACCAGAGAGGTTCCAAGCAGCGATCACACCCTGAGATTTTCCCGCTGGCCCGGGCTGGGAGCGCTCAGACTTTCTGGGTCCGAGAGCGCCGGGCTAGCACCTGCATGCGTCTCTCTGAGGGGAGGGGTTGGAGCGCATCTCAGGCTCTGCTAGCGCGGCACGGTGCATGAGTGGGGACTACAAAAAGGCTGTTTATGCTGTGCGAGGGTCCCAGCCCCTATCGCATGCCAAGTGCCCTTAGGAGTTCTCCTCAGGGATGAAGACCTAGTTTCTTCGCTGCATTCTCTCTGGCTCAGTGCCAGGGCTGTCTGTCCTCAGTGGGGGACTTAAGCCCCTGTCCCTAACCGTTCCAATTCCCACAGTTTCACCCCATGATCCTTTGTTCTTTTTGAGTGCTTTCTACCAGACTTCAAGTTAATGCTGGTCCCCAGATGCAGGAGGCTCTCGTATTGGGGTATTACTTTCCAATGGGCCACTTCTGGTGGCTCCCTCCCCCTTTTGTTTATCTTCTGATACCAGTCCGACGTTCCCACTCCGCTTTACCTGCCCACTGGCGTCTTCTGCCCCCATAGAGATCCAGATGTGTATAATTCTGATCTCAGGCTGATTTCATGGGTGATCAGAGTTCCTTGGTAGGTAATCAGCTCACTTTAGGGGACAGGTTGAAACGGCGCCTCCTCCTAGTTCCCTGCCATCTTGTCCCCCCTCTGGTTTAAAATTCTTGACTAGCCTCCATTTGAAAAAACAAACTGGTTAAATATGCAGTTTTGTTCCTCACATGGAAAGATGAAAATCTGAAAATCTAACTCTCATGCACTTTGAAATTAAAATAATGAAAAGGGGAGAAAAGTTTATCAAACAGGAGGATGGACAAACATAACTACACAGTCTGAGCTTCAAATAGTTCCTGCTTGAAGAGTCAAAGAGCTGTTGAAAAAAGAAAAAGAAAGAGAATCCATGCTCCTTTTTCATACTGCACCATGAAGGGCAGAATTCAGCTGTTTTTTGTTTTGTTTTGTTTTGTTTTAAGATTTATTTATTTATTTGTCAGAGAGAGATAGAGAGAGAGAGAGAGAGATCACAAGCAGACAGAGAGGCAGACAGAGGGAGAGAGAGAATCAGGCTCCCCATTGAGAAAGGAGCCGAATGTGCGACTCAATCCCAGGACCTGGGATCATTACCTGAGCTGAAGGCAGCCGCTTAACTGACTGAGCCTCCCAGGTATCCCTCAGCTCTGTTTTTAATGCCAAGCTGTCAAACTATAAAAAGGAGCATTATTTTAGGGTCCTTGAAATGACTTATAAAAAGCCTTTTAGAAGATTAAGATGCTGGGGATGCTATGCAAATATCTCTCTGGAAATAGAAATTCTTAAAAAAATAGAAATTCTTAAAAACAAATGTTTAGGCCCTTCAACAGACGAATGGATAAGGAAGATGTGGTCCATATACACTATGGAGCATTATGCCTCCATCAGAAAGGATGAATACCCAACTTTTGTAGCAACATGGACAGGACTGGAAGAGATTATGCTGAGTGAAATAAGTCAAGCAGAGAGAGTCAATTATCATATGGTTTCACTTATTTGCTGAGCATAACAAATAACACGGAGGACATGGGGAGATGGAGAGGAGAAGGGAGTTGAGGGAAAGTGGAGGGGGAGATGAACCACGAGAGACTATGGAGTCTGAAAAACAACCTGAGGATTTTGAAGGGGCGGGGGGTGGGAGGTTGGGGGAGCCAGGTGGTGGGTATTATGGAGGGCACACTTTGCATGGAGCACTGGGTGTGGTGCAAAAACTATGAATTCTGTTACGCTGAAAAGAAATTTTAAAAAAAAAAGAAATGTTTAGGTTGTCTGGGTGGCTCAGTGGGTTAAGCCTCTGCCTTTGGCTCAGATCATGATCTCAGGGTCCTGGGATCAAGGCCTGCATTGGGCTCTCTGCTCAGCAGGGAGCCTCTCTCTCTGGGTGCTCTCTGCCTACTTGTGATCTCTTTCTGTCAAATAAATAAAGAAAATCTTTAAAAATAAATAAATAAATGTTTACTTTGCTCTCTAGTTAAAGAAAAAATTCAATGCCTCCCCCTAAATCTGAGTGCTATTTAACCATCTGATAAATTGTTAAAATGGTTTACCTGCCCATCTTTTATCCTAGACTGTATGAATGATATAGATACATCTTTACAATGGAATCATTCTGCTCCTTGTTTCTTTATTGATAACATTCTTACATTTTTGTCCTCCCTTTACTGTCTCCTTCAGCCCACTAAACACAAACTGAAGTATCTATTCCTTTATTGTATATATTATATATCTATCAACTGATCTAATATAAACATAATATGTTTATCATATATATATAATATTATACATAAACATGATATAATACTCTATATGATTCTGGCAATATGGTGGACTATATGTGAAGAGAAATGCCACCTGGTACAGAAAACTGAACTCACCTAGCATGTTCCAAACATATAGTCTATAATATATGTTGCTGGCAATAAAGTGAACTAAATGAACAGAAAAATACCTCCACATATAGAATACCTTAAAATGTTAGATAAAACATCTTTAGTTATCTCTTTTAAAACTTTTGCGATAAAATAAGAGAATCAGTGGAAGAGCTAGAAATGACAAAAAATGTAATAACAGACGACCACAGGAGTAGGCCCCTGGCAATCATGTTTGCACTATGTGTCACTACCCTCCCTGCACTGATTTAGAACTCCTTGGAGAGAAGCATACATATGAATCAATTTGAGCTAATCAAATTTTCTCCTGGAGATTTAAAACTAAGATTCAAAAACTGTAAGTCAATCTCTTTATATGGTTCTAAATTTGAGAGTTGTAGGCCAATAATATTTTGCCACATGGGCATAGAAACAAAGCCTTCTATAAGAGAAAGTGTCTGTGTAGAGAAAGAGAATGAGGCAACAGACCGTATTCCTTACATTTATGGCAGCTTTCTATTTATTGATTCTAGTCCCTTTTTGAGGTCCAGATGCTTTTCTACCTGAATTATTCTGCTAGGGCTGCTATAACAAAGTATCACAGACTGTGTGGCTTAAACAACAGAATTTTTATTTTTTTTCTTAATTTGAGTATAGTTGGCACACAATGTTACATTAGTTTCAGGTATCTATCATACATAGTGATTTCAATTTGTCCATATGTTATTTTATGCTCATCACAAGTATAGCTGCACTCTGTCACCACACAATGTTATTACAACATAATTAACTATATTCCCTATGCTGTACCTTTTATTCCCATGATTTATTTATTCCACAACTGGAAGCCTGGATCTCCCATTTTCCTTCACCCATTTTGCCCATGCCCCCATCCTTTCCCTCTGGCAACCATTGTTTTTTTTCCTCTGTATTTATAAGTCTAATTCTGCTTTTGTTTGTTTATTCTTTTGTTTTATGTTTTAGATTCCATATATGAGCAAAATCATGTGGTAATTTTCTTTTTCAGTCTTATTTCACTCGGCATAATACATGCTGTTGCAAATAGCAAGACTACATCTTTTTTATGGTTGGATAATATTTCATTGTATGTGTACATCTCTGCATATATATATATATATATATATATAATTTCAATCTTATACCACTATACCTTTAAAATCTCTTTATTTTAATCTTAGTCCATGCTGACCACACCTAAAATTGCTATCCAAAGATTTCCCCTTCACAAACCTACAACTTTCCTTTGCATTTAGATTTCGTCCCAAGCCATTTCTTTCTAAATGACCAGTCTCATTTAGGACAATATTACCTTCTTTTACTTTGAACAAGAATGCATCCCCATTCCTTATCTTTCTTACATATCTCCTACTTTTCCACATACAGAGTTACTCCCCTTATTTCCATCAGTCTTACATTTAGTAGAATTTTGCATATTTTAGAAACCTTAGTCTCCAGTGAAGACTAAGTAGTAACCAATTGTGAACTGCTACACCAGAATTCTTTAGATGGCAAATTTATGAACTGGTTAAGCACAAAGCATGTTTACTAACAGATTTAAATATCCTTAGTTTCATTTCAATAAGAAGTGAAAAAGCACAAACCTATGTCCAGTTATCAATGATTTAGCACTTTATTGTACTTGGAAAAGACCTAGATGTCCAATGAATTTAAGTCCATTCATCATCCAAGCAAAACTTTAAAGTTTCGGGTTACCAAAGCCTATGAAAGCTATATTAAATTCCATGAAAACTTTGATAAGACAGACAATTAACCATCATTTTAGTGATCTTTTTGCTAACAAATTGCAACAGAGGTAACATGAGCTTATTTGAACTTTAGCAAACCTCGATAAAATAAGTTTTACATTTAATGCTGATAACCTTAAAGGTATGTCTATCTTAATTAAACCAAAAACCTTAACCTAATTGAAATGCTGAATTATGTTCCAGCTGGATCCTCCCCATTGTCAGTTTTTACCTGAGAGACTGTTGGGGAATTCTAGAGTGGGTGGTGTTAGGTCCAGGGGGTGTTCTTCTGGCTCCTTGACAGTAAAGGGAGAAGGAGCCATGTTGCCTGAGGCACCAAGGGTAGCCTAAAAGCCAGTTATGCAGGTTGCATTCAAGGTGGTGCAGAAACAGATGAAGGGGAAGGAAGAAACAGAAGAGGCAAAGTGCTACCAGGAAGCAGAGAAAGGTTTCCTGGTTCTAGAGTTCATTGGATCCAAAAGAGGAATAAATGCCACGTGTTTCTTCCAACAAGGGGAAATAGGCACTCTGTGTCAGGCCAAAGAAGACAGGGAATTTCCCTGAAACAAAAGGAGTTTTGGCAGCTGCTTGGGAATATTCCTTAAAGTTCCTGTCCAGAGGTAGACTAAAGACAGTTGGCTCCAGTTATAGCCTTAACCTTGGAAATGAGTGAGGGAGAATCCCCCACATCTGAGAGAAGAGAAGACTCTCCTCTGAGTAAATCCAAGTTACTGGAGGATTTAACAAAGGCCATCACAGACAAAGGGGACTCTTTATTCTCTCTTCTAAGAGAGAATTCTCTCTTCTAAGAGAGACTCTTTATTCTCTCTTCTAAGAGAGAATAAAGAGTCCCCTTTGTCTGTGATGGCCTTTGTTAAATCCTCCAGTAACTTGGATTTACTCAGAGGAGACCTATTTATCCAACATGTCAGGGGTGGGGTTTACAAGATGACACAACACATTCAGGCAAACACATTCTGCAGGAGGCCCTTAGGTTGGGGTCCTGGTGTAGAATAATGAAAGCCTAGGTACTAGCAATGAAGGTATCTAGGTCCATTTGCCTCTTCCTACTGAAAAGATCTAACTGGTAAGACCCACTGAGGCCATGCAGTGCTACAAGAAATCAGTCCTTTCCTAATTTTTACAATATGAATTGTTTCCAGTGGGTTAAAATGCACCCCAAGGGAGAGACCTTGGGAACTGAACAGAAAAGAAGGTCCATTACCTAGAAAATCTCCCTGACTCCCATGTGGCATCCCATGCAGGATATCAGAGGTTCCTGGTGTCAATTTGACCCAAGGCATCCCCCAAACAAAAACGCTATGACCACCACCACTGATATAGACCCCTGTAAGAGGGAGGCCTGCCCTCGTCCCTACTTCCCCATCACATTCTAGACTACGATGGGTGCCAGTGTATGGACCAAAATACTGTGTCTTGAAGGTCATGCCATAGAAAGACATGCCTTAGTTTACCTTGCCTTGAAGAACCCACCATTTTTAACCCATGGAAAACATCAGAAGTTTTATAAGGGGAAATTATCCAATTTTGTAGCTTAAGTAGTAGAGGACATTGACAGAAAACAGTAAAGATAGAAATCCATCATTATCTAATAATAACATTCCAACACAGGTAGTCTTTACAGCCCACTTTCCTAGGAAATTGTCCCCTGAAAGTATCTCTTCCCAGATGTAGGCCCTAGTAAGGACTGACTAAGTGGGGAGTGAAAGGGGGAAGGTGGCAGAATTTTCTAGTCAAGGGGAAGAGGCAGCTTTTCCTCTTTGTTGGGTCTAACTTGAGAAGTTGAAGGGCTAATTTGGGGAATCAAAGGAGTTATAGGTACCCCTTCTTTTTCTTTAAAGATATTTGAGGCGTTCTTAGTATGTAAAGGGGCCAGGGTGGACCTGACAAGACCCCACATAGTAAGGGAAGCACAGGACAACTTTTTACCTTGTTTATGACAACATTTCAAATTCTTTCCAATTCTATCCCATACATCTAAATCTAAAGTTCCTTGGTCTTGGAACCATGGGTTCTGTTCAATAACAACCTCTAACAAACCATGAGGTTGGTCCTCCATTACAGAGGCCCTTTTCACCTTAAGGAGTTGTTTCTCATTTATAGTAGCACTGTTAGCCTTTAAGAGTTGCTTTAAAACCTTAATATATTGTCTCTATTTTAGAGACAAGTTGTCCCATATCTGGAGTTCTTAGAGAACTTTTAATTCTGTAAAAATACCAAAGCCTAAATTTCTCCAAACTTGGCTATGAGCCGATGCCAACTTATTACGTGCAGAATTTTTGTTTCCGGGTGTGTGTGTGTGGGGGGTGGTCATCCATAAGGTGTCTGTTGCAAGATGGTCATGTCAGGGTCACCAACTGCCAGGGATGGCCGACAATCCCTGTACCAATGGATGAAAAGATTATTTCACACTTTGCTGTGAAAGAGCGGAGAAAGCAAGGGGGTCAATGCTCAGAGATGAAGACCCTTCTCTTCTTTGTTACTGCTTTTATTGGTCCTTCAGGATAATCACAAATCCTTATCTTGCTTTCTCATGCATGTGATGTGTGACAAGGGGACTCACTGAAACTAGGAGGATCTGTTTAGGAGAAAGATACGGTATGCTAATCTGAGCATTCTATGAGTTCTACTAAACATAGCCTAGGGGACAATGTATACATCTCAATGTATACATCACAGAATGGCTGTTGGGCTAAGAAAGGTTCACGGAAAGCAACACCTTGAGACATTCCAATGGCAGTGTGGTCATGCAAGCCTCTGCATTCCAAAGGTCTATGCCCTTCTCCAAAACCTTCCATCACCCCCAGTGGCCTCTCTGTTACATTTTGCCAAGCCAGGTATTCTGGCAGACTTCAAGCTCTACATTAACCCCAACAATGTATCACATCTTCCCTATTCATTTTTCTATTGATCACTTATGTTGCTTTCATATCTTGGCTATTGTAAATAATATTGCAATAAACATAGTAAAGTGTGTATCTTTTCAAATTAGTGTTTTAATGGTTTCAATCACTTTGGAAATTTACCGCATAGTAGAATTATTGAATCGTATGGTATTTTCATTTTTAATTTTTTGAGAAAACACAATGCTGTTTTCCACAGTGGCTGTACCACCTCCCATTCCCAGCAACAGTATACAAGAGTTTCTTTTTTTTCCACATCCTCTCCAACACTTGTTATTTCTTGTTTGTTTGTTTGTTTGTTTAATTTTAGCTATTCTGACAAGTGTAAGGTGATCTCTCATTGTGGCTTTGATTTGCATTTTCCTGATAGTGATGTTGAACATCATTTTATGTGTATGTTGGCCACCTGTATGTCTTCTTTGGAAAAATTTAAAAAACAGAAACTTATTTTCTCACAGTTCTGGAGGCTAAGTCCAAGATCAATGTGTTAACTGATTGGTTTCTTCTGAGGCCTCTCTCTTTGGCTTATAGATAGCTATTTTCTCCTTGTGTCTTCACATGGTCTCCCCTTTGTGCATGTTGGTGTCCTAATTTCATGTCAGCATCTTAATTTACTCTTCTTATAAGGACACCAGTCATATTAGTTTAGGGTCCACTTAAACTTAATTACCTTTTTAAAATCTCTATCTCCAAATGTAGTCACATTCAGTGTGCTGTATGGTAGAACTTCAACATATGAATTTGTGAGGAACACAATTTGGCTCCTACCATCACCCTTGGTTTCCACTAGACAAATGTATTTCTCTTTTTGCATATCCCATATAAAGCTAGGCCACCATGTGGTTCAATTTCAATCCAACGTTTCATGTAAGGAAATGCAAAATCAACATTCAACAAATAACTGAAAACTATTAACATACTAACTGAAGTACTGGGAAATACCACAAAAAATTTTCAAAGTATATACACCGTAATTATTTTTAATCTTCCTCATCCATTTAGCTCTTCAAAATCCCCATTATAACATGTAGCTAACCTGAACATATTCCCCTTCTATCTTGTTACTTCTTGATACTCTAAGTCATATCCAACCCATGTTAACTCTTGTCCTTTTCTCCCCTATCTTCTCTCGTTTTTGATCTATTATTTTCTTGTTTTACAAATATTTTTATGTTTTCCTATAAAGCTATTCTTGAACTTTTTTTCATTTCCACTCATCATCAACTACACAAATTTGCCTCAATTGTAATTATAGCAAAAGCCTATTAACCTATCCCAAATTATTTTCTATTACCACAACTGAAAAAAATACTATTCTGTAACATAAGGAAAATATTTGTTTTACTGTATTCTCTTCCCTAATCACCACTTATTTATTTATTTATTTATCCTTTCTTTCCTATACATCTTCTTTTTTTTAAAGATTTTACTTATTTATTTGACAGACAGAGATTACAAGTAGGCAAGAGAGGCAGGCAGGGAGAGAGAGGAGGAAGCAGGCTCTCCGAGGAGCAGAGAGCCTGATGTGGGGCTCAATCCCAGGACCCTCGGATCATGACCTGAGCCGAAAGCAGAGGCTTTAACCCACTGAGCCACCCAGGCGCCCCTCCTATACATCTTCTAATTGATGTTAATCCTACCTGTATTTCTCAAATTCTAAGGAAAAGATTTTATATAAAACTTACTTCTCAAGGGTTGAAATGGTTTTATAGCAATGTAGAGGTATGACCACAGCTACCAACCTCCAGAGGAGCAAACCAAGATTTTTCTTGCTGCAATATCAGACTAGTCCAGTGACAACTGTGTACATACTATTTACAGTTAAAGCTGCCCTATCTGTAAATAATATGTGGAGTAGCCAGACAACCAGATGATACTTGGTGACAGGTGTTTATAACATGCTCTGTTTTCCCACTGAAAAAAAAAACTTTCTTCCACTAATACGAATACAATTTCTAGAATTTCAAGTGTCTGTCTCTCATTGGCTTTAGTAACTGAAAGGCCCAGATCAAATGTAAATGTATGTCCTGGGAATGAAAACAAATTAGTCCACTAAGCACTGATAATGTCCTTACATGAATATGACAACGGACACCTACGTTTTAATGGGTAGATGGGGTTGGGGCAAGCAAGAAGATTTTAGAGTTTGGGAGGCTACCCAGGATAGTCAAGGTAACCAAAAGATGGAATAAAGGCAGGGAATGCATGGGAAAAGTAATGGGAAAAACCAATGACAGAAAGGTGTTGAGCACAAATGTTGCACACATATATGCAATTCTCTTCTACTGCAGCTGAAAAAAAACAATTACTGTAAAAGTATGAGTCTTGGTCATGGAGTAAATGTTATATGTTCTGCCCTTTAGCTCAAATGCAAATAGAATAGCTCATAAATAAAACTTTTAAATCCTTATCCAATGTGACTAAACCACTTAAATCTATATCCTCTCACTTCTACTCCAAGTCTTTCACATGTCACCTGCTAACTATACTATTAATCAAATAGAGATCTCTGAAGCTATAGCACTTAGACTGTATTTGGCACATTATGCTTAGGAATAATGCAAATTTGTATTTTCTTGTGTATTTAAATTCATCCATTTAGAAAATTCATTTGCATCATCCAATTCCTTTTTTAAAAATTTATTTTATTTTTTTTTATTTCATTTCTTTTCAGCGTAACAGAATTCATAGTTTTACACCACACCCAGTGCTCCATGCAATGCGTGCCCTCCAAAATACCCACCACCTGGCTCCCCCACCCTCCCAACCCTTGCCCCTTCAAAACCCTCAGGTTGTTTTTCAGAGTCCATAGTCTCTCATGGTTCATCTCCCCCCCAATTTCCCTCACCTCCCTTATCTCCATCTCCCCATGTCCTCCGTGTTATTTGTTATGCTCCGCAAATAAGTGAAACCATATGATAATTGACTCTCTCTGCTTGACTTATTTCACTCAGCATAATCTCTTCCAGTCCCGTCCAATTCCTTTTTTAATTTGTGTCTCAGGATGTCTGTCTGCTTGGCTATAAGTTGACTCTTTTGACATTTTTCTCTGACTTTGTATATTGCTTTTTAGAACTCAAAATTTTGTTTGTTCCTCTCCAAGGAGATTTCTTGAATTTGTCTATATGATAAAAAGTGCACTATACTGGACTGGAGAAACAGAGTTTGGGGCATCTTTACAGATCTGTTGCAACCAGTTAGCATGACACTTATTTTCTGCATGTTTTCATTCTCTGTGATGTCTTTCATTTAAGGAGCTCAGAGGGTTTTTCAAAATATAACCCTTACAACACCCCTGGAAGTAAGAAGAGAAGACAATGAATAGAAAGAAAATCCACCCATACAGTAACCAAATGAAAAAAAAATTCCTTTGCACAATATAGTAGAGAAAGATCAGTCTTAGAAATATTCAGCTTAAAGGAACAAGCCTCAAAAATGAAACCTGGGAGCATTGTCCCCCACCAGAATCAGGAATAGGCAGTCAGAAGTTATAAATAAATTACATTGTATTTCTCTCTCACAGAAAATCTCTGGAGACAAGAGCTATAGAATATAGCTTCTCAGAGGTGATAAGATTTTAAATGTTCAGATGTGATAGTCAGTGGCAACTTTTCCCTGGACAGGATAGAGGAGATGAACTTGAAACGGAATTGAGTTATGGAAATGGATTAATTTTGCAATTGGCAAGTCTCTTCCATGAAGGTATCTGAAGAGAGTGTCAGGGGTGTGGACATCTGTGTTGGTCACTGCAGAGCAATCAGAGCAATGAGGACAAGGTGGTAGGTTTAGGACAAGTGAGAAAAAAGGGGATTAAACTTATTTATTTATAATTATTAGTAAGCCAGTTCTTACTTCCCCTTAAAAACTCGGGCTTAAGGAGGGAGAGGGGAGAACAGTGATGCCGAAGCCTCATCTACCTCTTTCAAAAATACTCAAGCTCCTCCTTTTCATACTATCTTTGTGGAAAGAGAGAGAGAGAAAGGAAGAGAGATGCCTGGTTTACAATGGGGTATTAAAATTATAAGTAATATAAATATGACTCTTAAAATTAATACTTAATGACTGATTACAATGTACCAAGCGCTGTGAAAAACTTCTACATTCAAAATATCATTATCTTTACATTTCATAGTAACTTTACAAGGTAAGTACTATTAATATCCTCATGTAAGAAATGGGGAAATGGAAATTCAGAAAACTTAAATAACTTGCCAAGATTACAAGGCTAGTAAACTGCAGAGCCAATATCTGTGTGACTTCAGGTATGTGTGACTTCAAAGCCCTTATTATCAACCCTTCTGTCACTTTGCTTCTCTAAGGGACTAAAAGGGACGTTGGCAGCTCTGATTATGTAACTGTGAGTGTATTCCAGTCTAACTGCAAATTTGGTGTGTGGCACTAAGGTCATATAGGAAGCTTCAAGAGGAGGAGGAAAACCAAACAAAACACACTTGTCTGAAATGGGATAATCCTTTCCTTAACCTTCTTGGCCCATTTTGCCATAGAAAAAACATATTAATTATATAAATAAGCTAAGTTTAGGTAGCACTGGACAGTGTCACTAACCCGTGGATATGGTAAATAAGAGTCTTTAAGTGGCTCCAGAATACATCTAATTACAGAATGAACTATGGGTTAATCCAAAGTCCTTAATATGATGTCTTAGCTTGTTCAGACTGCTACAACAAAATACCATAGACTGGGTAACTTATAAACAATAAAAATTTATTTCTCAGTCTGGAGTCTGAAAAGTCCAGGATCAAGGAGCTTGTAGATTCAGTGTCTGGTGAAAGCCTGTTTCCTAATTCATAGATAGCATCCTTTTGCTGTGTCCTTACATGATGGAAGGAACAAGTGAGATCCCTTGGGTCTTTTTTATAATGGCAAAAATCCCACTCATGAGAGTTCCACCTTCATGGTCTAATCACCTCCCAAAGGCTCCATCTTCAAATACAATCACACTGGAAATTTAGTTTCAACATAAGAACTTTGAGAAGACACATTCAGTCTATAGCATATAATTTGCACAGTCTTGCATGATCTTATTCCTAAGTACCTCTCTGCCCTTTGAGTACAACCTATTGGCACTTAGATATTCAGTTCTACTGGGGTCCTTTCAGTTCCTAAAATTACTAATATTTCTTATCCTGACCCCTCAGGTGCATCTGCTTCTCTCTAGCAAATGCTTTAAGACCACATCACTTCTGCCCTAGATTTTTTCAGTGGCCTTACTTCTCAGTGGCTCCTTACTTCTTTTTTTCATCCTAACCAGCTTACTGTTACTTCTCTTAAGGAATTCAAAACGCACAAATTTGATTATATCTTGATTAAGTTTTTTTTTAGGAACTCACCATTTTTTTTCAGTATTAAGTTCAAACTCTTTAGCATCAGATAGGTTATCTCTGACAAAATATGCTACCTGTCTTTCCAGTCACATAACTCTTTACCCCCTCACCTTCAATCCATGTTTGAACAACATGGAAGTATCTGCAGCTCCCTCTAAATGCTGCACTCCTTCCCCTGCCAAAACAAAACAAACAAAAAAAAAACTTCATTTATAGGAAAACTAGATGTTCAGTACTGAGATGTGACTTCAGATGCTCCAGAAGGACTCTGCCTCCAATATCTCACACAAAGCCACCCCTTATGCTTGTTATATAAGCACCTGAATCTCCATCACTGGAGATTTATTTCTCTGGTTTTGTAACGCGTGTGTAACTTATATGGTCAATTTAGCTATTATTAGTCATTTTGCTTTAATGTACCTTTATTTATCTGATTGTTTTCCTTTATAAAAACTAGCTTTAAGTAATAAATTGAGAAAGCAGGATCTCTATTAACATTAATAAATAATCCCTTATATTTGTGTAGAATATAATAGTATGAAATAAATTTTATGTTATCTTATTTAATTCTTGATTTTGTGTGACAGATATTTCATAAATGGAAAAACTGAAGCTTTAATAGATTAAATGAAGAAGGAATAATGAGAGAAAACACTATGGAAAGAGGAGATGAAAGATTGTCAAAGGATTTCCATTTCAAACCAGTGAAGTCTATCTTTGTTGGTTTCTTCCCTGGACTCTACATTACACAAAAAATTTGGATACTGAAAACTTTTATAAGATTGGAATTTTGTAAATGAAAAATCTAGCAATTGGCTTTTTGATTCCTCTGAATATTCTAGTATTCTTCAGAGCTTAATAAAGAAAAACTGTTTCAGAAAGGCAAAACTATTTCTCTGGAACCCAAGTGGCTGAAGTGAGATATCAGGAGTACAAATCATATCTACAATATCAAACCTATTATTTTGTGCTTAACATGTGTTCAGCAATGAAAAATTGAGGTGAGTCACAAGCTTATCACTAGACTAATTTGGCAAGACTCAATTCCAAGAATAAAATACAAAATGCTTTGATTATTTCCTTTAAATAAGGGTCTTTCTTGATTCAACAAAATAAATGTTATTCACTCCAGACTAAACCACTTTGAGCTGCTTTAAACATAGAGGATATGAACTAGATCAATAAAAATAAGGTCAGAGAAAGATGAAAGAACAGAGCTCCCAGAGAATGAACTTTATTAAACATTTTGTTTAAAAGTATTATACAAAGAGACTATAAATGGGAACAGTTTTTTTAAGTTTACAGAAAATGAACAAGGATGAATTTTCATTAGGCATTCCCAGATTAACCTTTATATATGACCCACAACAAATGGAATTTCAAGTACTCAGAGATTTTAAAAAGTGAGTGGTTGTGCTGTCTTATGAAATATATTAATGCATTAAAATTCTAATTGAAACAAAACATAGAGGGCACCTGGGTAGATCAGTCAGTTAAGCAGCTACCTTTGGCTCAGGTTATGATCCCAGCTTCCTGGGATCAAGTCCCACATTGGGCTCCCTGCTCAGGAGAGTCTCTGATTCTCCCTCTCTCTCTGCCCCTGCCCCCAACTCATGCTCTTTTTCTCTCTTTCTCTCTCAAATAAATGTTTTTTAAAGAAACAAAGCATAGAAACAATATTCATAAACATAAACAATTAGATTGAAAACACATAAAAAATAAAAATCCACAAGAATGTGTTAGGAAAGGATGTTTATACTAGTAGAGTTATAGTCATGAAGGATTTGAACAAAGAAATACTAAGAGCTTCATCAAGCTCAAAAGCTTCTGCACAGCAAAGGAGACAGTCAACAAAACAAAGAGGCAACCCACGGAATGGGAGAAGATATTTGCAAATGACAGTACAGACAAAAGGTTGATATCCAGGATCTATAAAGAATTTCTCAAACTCAACACACACAAAACAGATAATCATATCAAAAAATGGGCAGAAGATGTGAACAGACACTTCTCCAATGAAGACAT
>PISX010031193.1:0-17735 GCA_004024625.1 Mellivora capensis
CATCGGGCTCTCGGCTCAGCAGGGAGCCTGCTTCCTCCTCTCTTTCTGCCTGCCTTTCTGCCTACTTGTGATCTCTGTCAAATAAATAAATAAAATCTTTAAAAAAAATAGGAATCACCATAGTGAACCCACTGAAATGATTTCTCTTGTTCTTGGCGCCAATGCCCCATGCACATAAGTGAAATAGGGCTGTGGACTTTGAGACAGGACAGAATGGTATTCCTGCCTGAAGAAAAAGTAGAGGACCCTTTTATTGCAAACATTCCCCATGTAAAAATATTTTCCTCACTTTATAGGGCTTCTAAGTGGATGAGCTGCTTAAAGCAGCAATACTGACTGCACATATGTTAAAAAAGCTGCCAGATGATGGCTGTTCCAAGGATAACACAGGACACCCCCATAGTGTGTAGGAGCAGGGTAGGAGAGAGAGAGGGATTGCTGCAGAACTGACAGTCCTGATAGGAGCAGATGGTGGTGAATACTCACAAAGCCTTTTAATACACACCACTCCTTATTCCAAGCTATTGTATGGGGACTTCCTTCATGCCAGAGTTTTCAAAGCTAATTGCCTTTGTATCTGCTGCCATAGCTATGTTTGTCCAACGGGAAAGCTGGGGGTGAAGGGACAGAAGAGAGTATAGTGTGGACTTTCTGGCACTCTACTACTTACTTATTCAACTCTATTAATTATGTAATTTCACCATTCATAGATTTCAGAAGGTGCAGCCAGGAAAAGATCAGATGACTTTTGGGGTTAGAGAAGGGGAAAGAGAAAAGAAATAGGAGAGGGTAGGGGTTGGAAAAGGCTATGTTTAACTTCATGAGACATCAATAAAATGAAGCTCAGTGTTGATTTAAAAAATGGGGGCGGTCAGGATGTATCCACAAAAAGTTAAGAGAGACTGGGGGCTTCTCCTGAACCAGGATAAGCGTTCCTGGAGAGATGATCTTCCTTTATGTATGTATTCTGTGGAGAGATTTTGTTTCCATGCCTCATCTTAAAGCACTTGCTGCCCCTCATTTTTACTTGCTGAGCACCCACTGTGTGCTGTTGAGAGCTATGAAGGAGGCAAAGACAGTGTATTAGTCAGGGGAACAGAATCAATAATATGTATAGATAGATAAATACATGGAGATGAATTTTAAAGAACTTGGATCATGTAATTTTGGAGGCTAGGAAATCCAAAATCTCCAGGATAGCCCAACAGGCTAGAGATTCAGAGGATAGTTACTATTGCTGCTCAGGTATGAAGGCAGGCTGAAAGCAGAATTCTCTCTTTCATGTAGGACATGCCTTTTTTTCTCTTAAGACCGTCACTAACTGGATGAGGCCCACCCTCATTATGGAGGGTGATCTGCTTTACTCAGCTTGCCAATTTAATTATTAATCTCATCTAAAAAATACACTAACATCTAGACTGGTATTTGACTAAACATCTGAGTACCCTGCCCTAACCAAGTTAACACATAAAAACATCAGCACACATAACCACTCTCCCATTTAACTTGAAAGGGAATGAACCTCCATAGAAATTTTTTTTCAAGGACCCATATTTTTTCCATTTATATGAAAATACCTGCCCTCTGTGGAAATCTGTTCAAAATAAATTTTATGAACTCTATGTCCCAGGCATACTCTTTAAAGGCTGTTTTATTTTTAAAAATTGTGAAAGACCAAAAATAAATTTTCACCCTTTTTTTTCCTCTTAATATTCAAAATTACTTTTCCCAACAAACTTCTCAGTTGTAGGGAACTGACTTAAATGAAAGCAATTGCTTTTGCTCCTCCATAAACCTGAGGACTTTCCAAGATTTTGTTAGCCTGAGATTTAATATCTTAGTCCTGGTTATTTAAAAAGTCAGGATGATTGGTATAGTGTGTATGTGGAAGAAGTAGAAGAAAGAGACAAAAAGGAGGCAGGTGATTTTCTTGAATATTTCAATCCATGAAACTGACATTGTCATTGGGTATAATACATTGAGATTTTCTTTTCTATTTTTGAGATTCTGAGTGAGAACGAAATACAGCTATGTTCCTTTAACTAAAATGTGTGAATAATAAATATAAAATTACAATTTATTTTCTACACAACACGTCATCTAGTTATGATTTCCTCTTTTGAACTCGCCAAACTTTCCTAAGCCATGCAAGGCAGCTACTATTAGACCCATGCTTCAGAAGCAACAAATGGGATTTCGAGCGATTATGAAAATTGCTTTTGGCTACTTAGCTGGTAAGTGGCAAAAACGGGATTTAAACTATGCGCATCTCCTTCTAAATCTGAGGAATTTAAGGGCAAGGCAGCTATATATTAAGCTTCAGGTATGTGCCTCAATTCATTTATCAAATGGAAATAAAGTAACACTTCTCAGAATTGTTTTGAGGATTACATAAGGGCATTCAGGAAACACAGTGAGCACACTGGTTGGCATATGGGAAATACTCAACACTTGTTAGCCTTTAGAATCACTTATTAACAGCATTCACAACTCTAAGAGGGCTGTGAAAGGAGAAGTGAATGAACACTCAGTCCCAGCACCTAGAAGAGACTGCTTCTTGCACAGCAGTCAGTGTAGCTCAACCACAGCAGCTCCTAACTGTGTAATATATAATATACCCAACCTTGGGTATATTAGAGTTGAGCAATGTCTCTGCTTCTTATGACAATATAAAAGCAGCTGCCACTTTACTGTCGGTAGTCAAAATGTTAGCAGAGGTGAAACTCACAGTCCTGGGGAAAAAAAAAAAAGAGAAGGAGGTGGCCAGTTGGAGCAGTACCCAGCTGGAATGAGCAGCTCAGGTGTCTTGGGTTTAATAGCCAGGAAGATTATATGGACCCAAACTTCATAAAATTCCCTACCCCACCACACCCTAGTGATATAATGTCATCCATATCACTCATTTGTCTCTCTTACCAGAAGTTTAGGGATGGAAATCAAATGCAAAATTAAAATTTAGTTAAACTGTTGGTTATCAACCGATCATATTAGACATATTAGACATTATCCTCTGACAACCTCATGAATTTTTTAATAATGTTTTAATGGAAGGTCGGTAGTATTCTCCCCTCGGCATATAGAGAAACTGAGAGATATAAAACTTAATTAGATTGTACTTAGACTTATAAATCAGCGAAAAATCCAGAAAGGAATCCAAGTGATGTTTTTATTCATATTGTCTAGTCAGAGAACCAAATGACATCTCTTACATTTCAGAAAGAACAATAAATCAACCTAAATCTCCTTCACAAACCCCAAATAGTATAAATTCAGTATTCCAAAATGAAAAAAGCACCTTAGATTAAAATATCAATATAACTGTCTTCTGAGGAATCAAATCAAATATTAAATCTAAAAGAAGTTTGTTTATACTGAGAGGCCCAGTGAAAAATATCAAAGTCAGTTTGTCTAAGCAATAAACCTATGAAAATCAAGTTGCCAGACATAAATACTTATGGATGACATTGTCTATTACTACAGTGCTAAGCAAATATTGCCAACAACTGGATAATACATTTAGAGCATGAAATGCAATGATTCAGCATACTAATTTTCTCTACTACCTTTCTAAAACATTTTTTTAATAGTGAAACACAATGAAGACCAACTCCTGAGAAAGACACCAATCTCGATTTACAATTTGCCTGTTCACTGAGGGGCTAACAATTCTTGCTATTCTTTCATCATTTCTCTGTAAGATCTCAAGTGTGCTCAGCTTTGAGAACAGTTTATGCAAAGAAAAGATAATCATGTCTGGTGTCTGGCTTATATTGTGTTCTCCCAGAAGCTTGACTATGAGATTAGGATTCACGTGCAAGTAGTTTATTGAGGTGATAATCCCAGGAGAGTGGGGAAGTGAAGCAAGGAAGGGAAGAAAGCCAAGAGAGGGTGTTTCATAAGCAGGTTAACACTGTGGACAACTAGGATTCAATCTGGCCTCATACTTTTTGGCAGAGGGTGAGAACTATATCCTAGACTTTTACAGTGGGAGGAAGGAGAGAGCTAGAGTATTTATGTACCGGTTCCCATTTGTCATTTGTAGGCAGCTGGTGGGTGGGGGTCCTTAGTCGTCAACTCCCTAGCACTTCTGGCTTGCCTTGCCTCAGACCTTTGGAGTCAGATAAAACCTTTACAGTAAAACCTGAAGATACTCACATTTACAAGACAGTGAATGTCAAAGGGATGTAGGTGGGAAACTGACAGCATCTGTTAGTAGTTCTTAAGCTCAGATGAAGACTACATTAATAAGTAGAGTGTGGCCATCAGCCGTTAACACTTTATCCCCTAAACCCTGGTGCGCAGTCCCTCTAATATTTACCTGGGGCAGGGATTCTCAATGACTCTGCTAGTACCGTATGTCAAGGCCATGTGAGATGTGCAGCACTAATGTGTTACCAATAAGAGTTCAGATACCAAGCTTGAAAATAATTAACCTCTTTAATGAATTTAAATAAACCCCAGGTTGTTCTTTTTGATTCATCCATCTACGTCCTTGGATCGGTATGTTTCTTAAATGAAAGAGTAAAGAACAGAGTGAACATCTGTACACTGAAATGTTTATAACCAAAAGTCCACCTCATCTAGCCCACAAACTTAGTGCTTCTCTTGTGTGGACAAACTTTCTTATTTTATGGATTAAAAGTGTTTGGAGTCTGGTAAAGGCAGCAATCCATCTCATATATATTCCCTCTGAGTAAGGGACTTGCAAAAGACAAGCCAAACACGAATCCTCAAAGACTTTGAGGCATATTCTCTCTCTTTTTGTGGAAAAGTTTTAACTTGCATGAGAAATTCAGTTAGACGTCTGATCAAGTACTTTCCAAAGGGCATGCAATTATCCCGATTGCAAATAGCATTCCAAATTGGAAAAGACTGGTATGTTATCACATCCAGGTTTAAAGTCAGTCATGGAGAAGTAAAGTGCATTATAATCTTAGCCACCCAGAATAACGAAGAAGAGAGAGTACATACACTTTAGAACATATAATAAAATGTACTCAAAGCAGAATTTGTTAAATTTTTTAAGATGTCCAAGAATTGCTATAAGAATGCAATTATGTGGTTCAGTGCATTTTATGAAGTGAGATCAGAGTAGAATTTGTCCAAGAGACCATCATTAGGAAAGATATTAATTATTAATTCAACACTTTGAATGTTGAGTACTGCACTAATAAAAAAAAAAAAAACCTTGCCATTACAGAACTTAATTCATACAGTCAGAATATGCATATCAAAATTTAAACACTAGAAAAAGCACCAGACAACTGTATATAATTATTTTGAAATGACAGCTTGAGACAATAAGGGCTAGACGTTCATAAGAGGACCTCATCATTATTGATGGCTTGGCTGAGATGACAGAGGTTGAACTGAACATAAAAGATTTTCAAAGTTTGGATGGGATGAAACAAGCATGCGGTTAAGGACAGAAGACAGAAAGGTTGAGAAAACAGACCTGACAAGAGTACAAGTAGGAACAGTTCCTCACATAATGATTACTGATATAGTAGCTATTCAGTGAATAATCCAGCATAATTCAGTAAATCAATATTATTTTTAAGCATTTACAACAACCATCAAAATGATGAAGCCATGAATTTGAGATTCATTTCATCTCTGCCTTCTGTTTAATATTTGTATCATTTTTTTGAAACATCAGACAGTAGGTCACCAATTAAAGGATTTAATGATCTAAATTTTGAAAATTGTTTCTTAGAGACCATTAGGAGGAAAGAAAATGTCTTTGAAAAAGACAACTGTGAATAATCCCTTTTCATATTATTAAAGGCTTAATTTTCAAGTCAATCCAGATTTGGGTTTTTCTGAATAGTAAAGAGATGACTTAGACAGTAATCAGAATCTTGCCTCTTCCATCATTTCTCTCATTAAATAAGAAGTAGTCAAGAAAAAAATATTATGATTAGGGGTATTATGAGACCACACAGGAAAAATAAGGAATTGTTTCAAAAGGTAATTTATTCATAACTTTGCAGAAATGCATCCTTGCAACCCTCCTTGATAACCTGAGTTTCTTGAGACCACAAATACAGCTAAAATTTAATGGGTTTTAAAAATTATATGTGAGGCACATTTTTATGAGCTTTCTGTATGTTCCCATTTATTCCTTACAACAACCCTTTGAGGTAGGGGATATTATTATTTCTATTTTACATGAGGAATACTAAACTATAAAAGGGTTAAGAAATTTGCCCAAGGTTTCAAAGATATTAAGATTTGAACCCAAGATGTTTGAGGAATATTCCTACATTTATTATTAACAGTTATAACTTTTAATATTTTTTCTACCAATTATAATATCAATCCCATTTCTGGATCTGTTGCAGTTTTTTTGGACTATTTTCTTCTTCATCATGGATCATATTTTTCTGCTTGCTTGCATGACTGATCACCTTTTACTGGATATCACACAACATGAATTTTGTCTTGATAGAGATTTTTATACTCCTTTAACCCTTGAGTCTCATTGTGGAATTGTTATATTTCTTGGAAATAGTTTTAGCCTTTTGAGACGTACTTTTAAGCTGTGTTAGACAGAACCAATGTAGCCATTAGTTTAGAGCTAATTTTGCCCCACCACTGATGTAATACCTACAAGTACTCTAACCCCGGCCCATTTATAATGAAAATTTTTCCACTTTGGTTGGTGAGAACATGAAAGAGCTCTGATCCTATCTGAGGACTGACAGTTATTCTGTGCGTTCCTTTCCGTGGATGGTTCTTTCTCCTTTCTCACATCATTTCCTCATATCCATTCACCAATTACCATTTAAAGACTTAGGGAACCCCCTGCATATTTGTAGAACTCTGTACAGCTCTTTCCTCCCATTGTTCCTGCTTGAAAACTCTAACCATTTAGGTCTTCCTGAATTCTTAGTTCCATCTCCTCAACTCAGGAACACCCTGGCTCTGTTGGGTTTCACTTTCCCTCTGTTGCCACCTGGAAACTTCAAAAATGAAAGGAGAAAAATTTTAGGGCTCCCTTTGTTTGAAATTCTTTATTCAGGAATCATTTTTCTTTGTTGCTTTCAAAGTCTGCAAACCATTTTTTTCTTTTTCTTTTCTTCTTTTCTTCTCTTTTTTTCTTTTCTTTTCTTATCTTTCTCTCCCTTCCTTTCTCTCACCCTCTCTTCCTTTCTTTCTTCTCTTTTTTTCCCTTCCTCCTTTCCTTCCTCCCTCCCTTCCTTCCTTCCTTACTTCCCTCCTCTCTCTCTTTCTTTCTTTCTTTCTTTCTTCCATTGTTTCATACAAGATGGTAAACCCAGACCCTACTACTCCATTTTAACCACAAGTAAAAAGGCTCTGCTAGAGAAACTCATTTTCAAAGATCTAATCCTAGATATTGCTCTACTAGTGATAAACATCTAAGTCATCTGGAAGATGAAATGTGATCCAAGTTAAGTAGTAGGATTCATAATTGTTGCCATCCTTCATAGAAGTCAGGTTATGAGTGGAAAACAGATGGTTCACTCAAATCAGATGATTTTAGGGGAACTTCATAAGGGGAGCATTTAGCAAAATATGAACATTGTTTAGGAAAAGCAACAAGAAATGAATGGTGCAGTATCTCAAGATTAGTAACAGACAGTGAGCTGTTGCCACCCTAGACCTGAAAGTGGAAGAAAGATTACTTATAGGACATAGAGAAAGAATTATCCTTAAGAGAAGCTGAGGTAGTCAATACACAGATGCAGCCAACCTAAACTTATCTAACAAAAAAGGATTGGGCCAATATAAACCCTGACCTCACAGTAATCCTTCCTTCAAGGTCTCCTGCTGAAGCCTCCTATTGATCCCAATCAGAAGTTGGAAGTCAAAGGAATCATTTGGTCTTTTCTATGGGTCAGTTTCCAGAATGATTGGTGCAAAATAGAGAAGTGAAGAGATTTTATCTGGAAAGGCAGAGGAGGATTTCTAGGACATTCCACCAAAGTAAACTGAAAAATATAATGTGTATGTACATTATTATCAACTCTAAAACCCAATGGAGATGAGGAAGGAAATAAAATTGTCATGTCACATTGAATATAACACAGTAAAAAATGGTGACTATATTAGCATGTCTATATAGATCATATCTTTGAAAAGTACGCACAGTAGCCAGATAATTATACACACAGCAAATCTGAATAAGCATCAATAAGCATCACAATCAATTTAACCACTTAATCATTGTTTTAATGGTGGTTTAGAAAGTAGTTGTTAACCTATCATTCATCAAGTATTTTTACATGCTCAGCCCTATACCAGGGAATAGGAACATATAAACAAGTGAAATAAATGGTTGTTATGGTCAGGGACTTCACATATACTATTGAAAATAAAATATGCATGCAACTAAGTAATCAGTTTAAATGCACACACAAACATACACAAAAAGATTTGTTTTCTAAAGATAAATGGTTAAAGATTCAAAACCAAATGACCTCTCACCATTTACATATGATGTTCCTGTAAGGAACCAGCAATTACAACTACAGGAAAGAGCAGGTAGCTTAACAAGAGCCTTTTCCCCTTCCCTGCTACAACATCAGACAGGCAAGTGGAGGAAATAAGGAAGGGAAACTCTAAAAAGAATCCTGCAATGTTATCCCCATCATAGCTCAAGTTGCAAAGCAGCAAGGTCAGCAGTACCATTAAACTAGTAATGGCAGCAAGATGAGGAAACATTGCATCCAACACAAAATTAAAATATTACCTATACTAAACTGTTTCAATAACTGAAAGTACCGGAAAAGTCATGGAAATGTTCTAAATTATTGCTAACAAAGCTCACTATGCCAAAATAAAAGTAAATTCTCAGAGCACTGTTGGTATCAATTTTTGAAGACAAATATTGAAAGCTTTGCATTTATATTCAACAAAATATAAAAAATATCATTATAGAATGAAATATATGTAGGTCATTAATTTGCAATTTAGAGGAGTTTATAAATTTCAGTAAGGCTTTCTTATAAAATTTTTCTGATATAGAATTTTTTACTGTTTTTTTTTTTTTTTTTGCTGTTGGAGCCCTGCTACTGATGACCTTCAATTTCTTGATATCTCCTCTACTTGATAAAAATGTCCTATAATTAGCTTTTACAAAAACAAAAATGTATATATTAACAATACTAACTAGTGGTGTTCACACAAATAGCTGCAAAAATCTGACTATAAAACAGAGAGAAAAATGTCAAAGCATATTGGAGTATTTATCCGTTTTTAACATGCTTCTGACATTTAAAAAAAAAAAAAAGGTGATAATCTTGGGGCACCTGGGTGGCTCAATGGGTTAAAGCCTCTGCCTTCAGCTCAGGTCATGATCCCAGGGTCATGGGATCAAACCCCGCATGGGGCTCCCTGCTCAAGCAGGGAGCCTGATTCCCCTCCTCTCTCTCTGCCTGCCTCTCTGCCTACTTGTGATTTCTGCCTGTCAAATAAATAAATAAAATCTTTAAAAAATAATAAAATAATCAAATAAAAAAAGTGATAATATAAATTAGCAAATTGGGGCACCTGGGTGGCTCCGTGGGTTAAGGCCTCTGCCTTTGGCTGGGGTCATGATCCCAGGGTCCTGGGATCGAGCCCTGCATTGGGCTCTCTGCTCAGGATGGAGTCTGCTTCTCCCTCTCTCTCTGCCTGCCTCTCTGTCTACTTGTGATCTGTCTATCAAATAAATAAATAAAATCTTAAAAATAAATAAATAAGCAAATGAAGACTAAAATATCTTAGCTTGGGAAATAATTCAGGGGCAAATATCTTCAATTGAATTAAAAATCATGTTTTAAATTTGTTCTCCCATCAAAGGGTCCCAAAAGGACAAACTGATAAGGCATATATCAACTTTTCTATCGAAGAGCTATTCTGACTTACTTGGCAAAGATTAGAAACCTGACAATCTCCACATAGGTATTTCAGAAACATGCAAGCATCACATAAATCTGGTGATGTAATTTATATAATGGAGAGGCAAATAGTTCATGCTCACCTAGTAGAACTTCCTTCTGAATTTCCTCTGCTTCTTTTGTCTTCTAAAGTTTAGTTCATATCTATCACTTCTGGTCTAGATTTTTTATTAATAATTGAAGTGGCACTTTAAGGCACTTCATGAGTTCTTTGAAACAACCAGAGCTATTAAAGTGTCATTCTGCTTTCTCTTTATTTACACAGAGTTGATGTGAAGCTATTGGAATTCTTTCTCAATCAAACCTATTAACATCAGGCACTTTCTACAAAATAAAGGACCATATCAGAAATGTTCAGTTTGTACCCATTCAGAAATTCTGGCCTAATAAAATACATTCTGAAATTATGATGAAGATATACTATCATTAAAGTCCCAAATTTTCTGGGTGCTTCACAGATACAATGAAACTAAAGATTCAGTTTTAAATAGCTTACAACTTGACCTTCATAGATATTTGACTTAAGAAAGGATTCAATAATTTGTGAAATATGTTTTCTGTTCCTTAGGATTAAACACACACACAGACACCCACACATGAAACATGAGAAATCTACCTCAAACCAAATAATTTTGCTTCTCAAGTGCAAAGAAGGTAAGTAGTTTTCTCAGAAAAATTAATAGTACCATTAAAGACTCAGAAAAATAATCCTATTAATTATTCCAAATTTATTTCTATTGTTTTCTGTTGTCTCCCTCTTAAATATAGAATGTATAAAGCCTCTTATACATACCATCACATGGAAATCTTAATAACAACATAAAATGAGTAACAAAGGAAGAAAAGAGAAAACATGCTACTATAATTCTTTGACAATTTAGTTAATATTTCCTAATAACCTGAAATAACTAAGATTTCTTAACTAAGAAATTATTAAAAATGAAATTTGGGAGTCTTCAGAATTTTTAATGGACTTAAATATAAACATTTTCTAAAGGAAGTTTGTTCCTTACAAGGCACCAGTGGTTCATTATCTGACTCAAGTGGATCAAGGCTTTTCCCTAAATATTTTAATTTTTTCTGTTTATCCTTTAAAATTGGCTAAAGAGCACTTCTCTGATGGCAGTCCAAATTCTATTTTCCACCCAAACTTTTGCTTATGTAAAAAAAAATTTAAAAGGTGACTTGGGGGGAGCCTGGGTGGCTCAGTGGGTTAAGCCTCTGCCTTTAGCTTGGGTCATGATCCCAGGGTCCTGGGATTGAGCCCCCATCGGGCTCTCTGCTCAGCAGAGAGTCTGCTTCCCCCTCTCTCTCCCTGCCTGCCTCTCTGCCTACTCATGATCTCGGTCTGTCAAATAAATAAGTAAAATCTTAAAAAAAAAAAAGTGACCTGGTGGGGAGGAGTCAAGATGAGAGAGGACCGAGATGACATCAGGAAGCCAGAGTTCAGTTAAATAGTTATCAAAACATTCTGAACCCCTACAAACCCAACAGGAGATCGAAGAAAAGAAGAGCAGCAGTTCTAGAAACAGAAAATTGACCACTTTCTGAAAGGTAGGACATGCAGAGAAGTGAATCCGAAGCCACAGGAAGACAGACCACAGGGGGAGGGGCTGGCTCCCAGCAAGTAGTGGAGCAACGGAGCACAAAATTTGAACTTTTAAAAGTCTGCTCCACTGAGGGACATCACTCCAGAGGCTAAGCAGGGGTGGAGCCTTCCCAGAGACAGTGTGGTCTCAGGTCCTATGGGGTCACAGAAGAATCGGGAGTGTCTGAGTGTAGCAGAGCTTGCACATTTCAGAGCAGGGAAGCTGACTGACAGAGACAGAGCTGAGGAATGAGCTCTCAGCTCTGTTCCCCAGCACACTCAGGCCACTACTCTTTGAGCAAGGACCCCACAAGTAGCAATCCGGGGAGGCCCAACTTCATCCACCAGAAGAGCAGGGCAGCAGGAATCTCCTACGTTTGGAGACTCCAAACAGGGCTGTGTGCCAGAGACAGAAATGCTTGGTCACAGGCTGGATGAGCCCTAGGGCAGCCAGAGACCAGAGAGACGGGAGTGACTGAGTGCTTTTCTCCGAGGGTGCACTGAAGAGTGGCGCCCCGAGCTCTCGGCTCCTCCAGGCCAGAGATTGGGAGGCCACTCTTTTCATTCCCATCCTCCAGAGCTGAACAGAAGTGTTCAGGGAACAAAAGCTACCAAGAGTGAACCCAGGCCAATTACTTAGCCCGGCCCCTGCCAAGGGTGGTGCAATTCCACTTTGGGCAAAGACATTTTGAGAATCACTACAACAGGCCCCTCCCACAGAAGATCAGCAAGAACATCTATCCAAGACCAAGCTCACTGATCAAGGGGAACAGTGGAATTCCAGAGGAAGGGAAAACAAAACATGGAATTCATGGCTTTCTCCCCATGATTCTATAGTCTTGCAAAATTACTTAAATCTTTTTAATTTTATTTTTTTCTTATTCTAATTTTTTTAACTTTCCTCTTTCCTCTTTCAATGTTTTTTAACTAGTTTATCTTAACAATACCTTTCTAAAAAAATCTTTTTAAACCTTCATTATTAGTAATATTTTATCCTTAATTGTATCTAACTTTATTTTTTGTCTGCATATAGGGTTTTTTCTTTAAAAAAATTTCAGGATATATTTTCTTCTAATAGATCAAAATATACACTAAATCTAGTACAGGGTTTTGTTCTAGTCTCCAGCCTAAACAAATACTCTCCACGTTCTTTTTTGTTCTTCTTCCAACCAACTTATCTTATCAACTCTTTTTTAGAATTTTTAAAAATGTTCATCTTTACAGTCATATTCCATCCCTTCATTGTGTTTACCCTTATTTGTGTGTGTGTGTGTGTGTGTGTATATATATATATATATATATATATATATATATATATATATGTTTTTCTTTCTTTAAAATTTTGGGAGGTAGTTTCTTCTAAGAGACCAAAATGCACCAAAATCAAGTGGGTGGCTCTGTTCTATTCACCAGTCTAACACACACACACACACACACACACACACATATATGTATATATACATATATATATATATATATATTTTTTTTTTTTTTTTTTTTTTAAACTTCTTTTTCCTCCATTAGGGGGAAATAGAAAGATTTCCGCCAACTGGGGTCTCTTCTGATTTGGTTAAGCATACACTTTTCTGAGGTCTTTGCAACACTTATAGTATTTTATTCTCTCATTCATATATACTTATCTGGATAAAATGACAAGGCTGAAAACACACACACACACACACACACACACACAGAACAAGAGGCAGTACTGTAGGATAGGGACCTAATCAGTATGGACATTGGTAATATGTCAGATTTAGAGTTCAGAATGATGATACTCAAGGTGCTAACTGGGCTCAAAAAAGGCATGGAAGATATTAGAGAAACTCTGTCTGGAGAACTAAAGCCCTTTCTGAAGAAATAAAAGAAATAAAATTTAATTAAGCTGAAATTTAAAAAAAAACTATTAATGAGGTGCAATTAAAAAATGGAGGCTCTTGCTGCTAGGATAAATAAGGCAGAAGAGAGAATTAGTGATATAGAAGACCAAATGTTGGAGAATAAAGCTGAGCAAAAGAGAGACAAACAACTACTAGACCATGAGGGGAGAATTCAAGAGATAAGTGATACCATAAGATGAAGCAATGTTAGAATAATTGGGATTCCAGAAGAAGAAGAAAAAAAGAAGTGGGCAGAAGGTATATTGGAGTGAATTATTGTAGAGAATTTCCCTAATATGACAAAGGGAACAAGCATCAAAATCCAGGAGGCACAGAAGAACCCCCCTCAAAATCAGTAAAAATAGGTCCACAACCCATCATCTAATAGTAAAAATTACAGGTCTTAGTGACATAGAGAAAATCCTGAAAGCAGCCTGGGACTAGAAGTCTGTAACATACAAAGGTAAAAATATTAGACTGGCAACAGACTAGTCCACAGAGACCTGGCATGCCAGAACAAACTAGCATGATATATTCAGAGCACTAAATGAGAAAATATACAGCCAAGAATACTATATCCAGCTAGACTATAATTGAAAATAGAAGGAGAGATAAAAAGCTACCATGGCAAACAAAAACTAAAAGAATTTGTAAACACCTAACCAGCCCTACAGGAAATATTGAAAGGGGTCCTCTAAGCAAAGAGAGAGCCTAAAAGTAGTAGACCAGAAAGGAACAGAGACAATATACAGTAGGAGTCACCTTACAGACAATACGATGGCACTAAATTCATATCTTTCAATAGCTACCCTGAATGTAAATGGGCTAAATGCCCCAATCAAAAGACACAGGGTGGCGACAAGATGGCGGGGAACTAGGAGGAGGTGCCACTTCAACCTGTCCCCTAAAGTGAGCTGATTAACTACCAAGGAACTCTGATCACCCATGAAATCAGTCTGAGATCAGAATTCTAAAAGTCAGGATCTCTACAGGGGCAGAAGACGCCAGTGGGCAGGTAAAGCAGAGTGGGAACGCCGGACTGGGATTGGAAGAGAAACAAAAGGAGGAGGGAGCCACCAGAGGCGACCCAGTGGGAAGTGATACCCCAATACGAGAGTCTCCTGTGTCTGGGGACCAGCATTAACTTGAAGTCTGGTAGAAAGCACTCAAAAAGAGCAAAGGATCGCAGAGTGAAATTGTGGGAATTGGGACAGTTAGGGACAGCCACCCCTGGCGCTGAGCCAGAGAGAGTGCGGCAGAGAAACCAGGTCTTGCTCCCTGAGTCACCAGCAAGAGCGCCTAAGGGCATGGGAGCCCTGCCAGCCGGAAGAAACAGCCTTTTCCCTGCGCTATCAGAGCCTGAGATGTGCCCCACACCCTCCCCTGAGAGAGGCACGTGCAGACACCAGCCCGGCATTCTGGGACCCGAAAAGTCTGAGCGCTCCCAGCCTAGGCCAGTGGGAAAATCTCAGTGTGCGTTCGCGGCTTGGAACTTCTCTGGCAGACTGGAGCTGCCCAGACAGCTGCCGCTGTCGTGGTTTGGGGTACAAGCAGGAGTTCTTGTGTCCCCAGGGACTGCGATTCGGAACCTGCTCTGCCAGCGGCCAAGGGGGAACTTAGGTGCCCTGCAGCACCCAGAGGAGAACAGACTGAGGCTTCTCTCTGGGAGGGAGGCCTGGGTGCAGTTTGCTTTCCTCTAAACCTCCAAGAACCATCAGGAGCTGCCAAGGGGAGAGAAAACAAAGGAACAGACATAAAAACCTCCAGAGAACAAAAGCCTGCAGGGCCGGTTTCCTCAGAGCCCACACCCTTGAGGGGGGCGGGAAGACTTAACTCAGGAAACACTGCCTGAAAACCCACGTGGCAGGCCCCTCCCCCAGAAAGCCAACTGGGGAGAAAAAAAAAAAAAAAAAACGAAAAGAGAACAATCACTACTACTTCATAGATACAACTTTTAATTTTTAATTTGTTCCCACTATTCTGGTTCATTTTTAAATTTTTTAAATTTTTTTATATAGGTATTTTTTTAGCCTACTTACCATCACAGTGAGATGTCCAGTACATCAAATTCCATAATAACCTTTTAACCTGAACTTTTTGATACATATACCCATGTTTTTCTTTTGCTTTTCTATTTTTTAATTTTTTTTTAATTTCATTTTAGTTTAGATCATTCTTTTCTTTACTTTTATTTGCTTATATTCATATAGAGTTAAACTTCAAGGTAATCCCCTTTCCCCAATCAATGCTACCCCTATAGGTAAACCAATTTTTAATCCCCTGTTATCTTAGGAAAGTTATGTCCTTTAAAAAAGATATCAAGATACATCCAGAAAGAATCAAAATAACCTTCCTCGCCCACACCAAGAATTTATAACCACTCTCCCATCTTTTTCTTCCTCCAGTGTTTCTGTGTATTTGTGCTTGTCCTGGTAGTATATAAATCTTATACTTGGGGTTCTTTTTGACGAGGTTCTCTTTTTGTTTGTTTGTTTGTTTTGCTTCTAAATATATATGTATATATTTTTTTCTTCTCTCATCATATACTTTTATCAGTCTTTTTGTTTGTCTGTTTTTGTTTGCATACTTCACAAACCTGACCTTGGGGCCCATTTGGGCTGAATCTTCTCTTTTATCCTTCTTTCTTTTTCCTCTCTCTCTCTCTCTTTTTTTCTTCTTTCTCTCTCTTTTTCTTTCGTTTGGGTGGGGACTCTTGATTGCCCAGAAGCATTCCAGGGTGCACCTTGACTGCACCATGGTCGATATATCCAGCAACAACCGTTCAGCCATCTCTCACCAAAATGACTAGGAAGAGGAATGCCCAGCAGAAGAAAAATTCCGAGTATGGGCCTTCTGCAACAGAGCTGATGGCTACCGACATAGACATTATGTCGGAAAGGGAATTCAGGCTAACAATTATCCAGGCAATAGCTACGTTGGAGAATGCCATGGATGACTAAATGGAATTGATTAGGGCAGAACTGAAAGCCACCAGGGATGATGTTCACAATATTAGGGCAGAACTGAAAGCCACCAGGGATGATGTTCACAAGGCTCTCAATGAGTTCCAATCTAATCTAAATTCTCTAAAAGCTAGGGTAACTGAGACAGAAGATCGAATTAGTGATCTGGAGGACAAACAGATAGAGAGAAAGGATCAGGAGGAAGCCTGGAACAAACAGCTTAGAAGCCACGAAAACAGAATCAGGGAAATAAATAATGCCATGAAACGTTCCAACGTCAGAATTATTGGAATCCCTGAAGGGGAGGAGAAAGAAAGAAGTCTAGAAGATATAGTGGAACACGATCTTCATGAAAATTTTCCGAATCTCGCAAATGGAAACAGCGTTCATGTACTAGAGGCAGAAAGGTCTCCACCCTCCCCAAGATTTTAGATTCTCAAAACACCTTGAAACACCTGATAATAAGAATGAGGAATTATAATTCTAGAGAAACTCTCTTCAAGGCAGCCAGGACAAAGAAGCTCCTTATGTACAGAGGAAATCCCATCAGAATAACATCAGACCTGTCCACAGCAACCTGGCAAGCCAGAAAGAGCTGGCAAGATATATCAGGGCACTAAATGAGAAAAACATGCAACCAAGAATACTTTATCCAGCAAGACTGACATTCAAAATGGATGGAGAGATAAAGAGTTTCCAAGATCGGCAAGGCTTAAAAGAGTATGCGACCACCAAGCCAACACTGCAGGAAATATTAAGGGGGGTTCTATAAAAGAGGAAAAATCCTAAGAATATCATTGAACAGAAATATAGAGACAATCTACAGAAAGAAAGACTTCAAAGATAACACGATGTCAATAAAAACATATCTATCAATATCACTCTCAGTGTGAATGGTCTAAATGTGCCCATAAAATGACACAGGGTTGCAGATTGGATAAAACGACAGGACCCATCCATATGTTGTCTACAGGAGACACATTTTGACCCTAAGGATACACCCAAATTGAAAGTGAAGGGATGAATATTTTTTCGATAGAGGGAGGAGCAAGATGGCGGAGAAGTAGCAGCTGAGACGACATCAGGTAGCAGGAGATCAGCTAGATAGCTTATCAAAACATTGCGAACACCTACAAATCCAATGGGAGATCGAAGAGAGGAAGAACAGCAATTCTGGAAACAGGAAATCGACCACTTTCTGAAAGGTAGGACCGGCGGAGAAGTGAATCGAAAGCGAGGGGAGGATAGACCGCGGGGGAGAGGCCGGCTCCCAGCAAGCGGCGGAGCAACGGAGCACTAAATCGGGACTTTTAAAAGGCTGCTCCACGGAGGGACATCGCTCCAGAGGCCAAACCGGGGTGAAGCCCACACGGGTCAGCGTGGCCCCAGGTCCCGCAGG
>PISX010031194.1:0-17726 GCA_004024625.1 Mellivora capensis
GGTATTTACCCTAAAGATACAAACGCGGTGCTCCGAAGGGGCACGTGCACCCGAATGTTTATAGTAGCAATGTCTACAATAGCCAAACTATGGAAAGAACCTAGATGTCCATCAACAGATGAATGGATAAAGAAGAGGTGGTTATATATACACAATGGAATACTATGCAGCCATCAAAAGAAAAGAAATCTTGCCATTTGCAATGACGTGGATGGAACTAGAGGGTATCATGCTTAGTGAAATAAGTCAATCGGAGAAAGACAGCTATCATATGATCTCCCTGATATGAGGAAGTGGAGATGCAACATTGGGGGTTGGGGGAGTAGGAAAAGAAGAAAAGAAACAAGATGGGAATGGGAGGGAGACAAACCATAAGTGACTCCTAATCTCACAAAACAAACTGAGGGGTGCTGGGGGAAGGGGGGTCAGTAAAGGGGGGTGGGGTAATGGACATTGGGAAGGGTACGTGCTATGGTTAGTGTTGTGAAGTGTGTAAACCTGTCGATTCACAGACATGTACCCCTGGGGATAAGAATACATTATATCTTTATAAAAAGTAAAAAAATTTAAAATTTAAATAAAAAAAAAAGAAAAAATAAATAAATAAAATCTTTTAAAAAATATACAACAACAACAACAAAAAACATAAGGGCTCCCAGGGGAAAACGAACAGACATCACTCAGCTTTTCGCATCCTGTGCTCTGGCAAGGGGCATATGACAGCATTGTCTTTCCACCTTCAGCAGAATCAGAGGTGGCTCTCCTGCTGCCACTGAATGTGGACAATGACTCCAGCCAGGATCTCCTCTGATGGGACTCCTCGCATGCCTGACTGCCACTCCAGTGAGCAACATCAAAAGAGAAATCCTTTAACTTTCCCATTATATAATTTGTTTCTTTAACAAACAGCTATATTGGGGCACCTCAGTTGGTTAAGTTGGTTAAGTGTCTGCCGTTGGCCCAGGTCAGGATCCCGGGGGTCCTGGGGTCGAGTCCCAGGTCCAGCTCTCTGCTCTGTGGGGGATCCTGCTTCTCCTTCTCCCTCTGCCTGCTGCACCCCCTGCTTGTGCTCCTCTGTGTCAAATAAATAAATGAAATTTTTAAAAAAGAATACCTAAGGAACTCCTGTGAGTCCCAGTTTCATCTTTAAAAAAACAAAAATTAAAAAATAAAAAACAGCTCAATTGAGGCATAGCAGATTAATAGAAAATACAGTACCAGTTTAACATACACAACTTGGCAAGTCTGGATTCACACAAGTAACTGTGAAACCAGCACTCCAGTCACGGTTACAGGCATATCCCGCCCCCCAAATGTTCCCTTGTGACTCTTCTGTGTGTGTGTGCTAAGAACTTCGAGCGGGGGAATCTACACTCTCAACCAATGTCGAGGTGCACGATACAGCGTGTTAACCACTGGCACCACAGCCACGGGGATGCATAGGCCTTTGCATCTTGCCTGACTGAAACTTTATACCCACAGAACAACAACTCTCCTGGTTCCCTCCCCTCAGCCCTTGGCAATCCCTGCTTTATTTTTACCTTTTATGAGTCTGACTATTCTAGATTCTTGAGTAAATAGAATCCTGTGGAGTTCATTCTTCTGTGAGGGGCTTGTTCACTTAGTGTAACGTCCTCCAGGCTCAGCCCTATTGTCACAAATGGCAGGATTTCCCTTTTCTCAAAAGCTGGAATGTAACCAAATTCTATAGTATGGATACAACACGGTATATACCACATTTTCTTTGTCCATTCATCTGTTGATAGACATTTGGGTTGTTTTCATATCTTGGCTATTGCAAATAATGCTGCAATGAATGTGGGAGAACAGATATTTCTTCATTATCCTGATTTCAGTTCTTTTGGATACACACCCAGAAATCCCATGTCTGGGTCATCTGGTAGGTTCTATCTTTAAGTTTTTGTGGGAACCTCCGCACTGTTTTCTATAATGGCTGCACGATTGTGCATTCCCACCAACAGTGAGCAGGGTCACCCTTTCTCCACATCTTCAGCAACACCTATCTTTTGATTTTCTGGAGACAGCCATCCCAACAGGTGTGAGCAGTATCTTACTGTGGGTTTGATTAGTATTTCTGTGATGTTTAATACTGTTAACCACCTTTCCACATACCATTTCTCTATGCCTTCTCTGGAGAAATACCTATTCAAGTCCTTTGCTTGTTCTTTTAACCGGGTTATTTGTTTTCCTGCTCTTGAGTTGTTGGAGTTTCTTACACATTCTAGATATTAGCCCCTTGTCATATATTTGGTTTTCAAATATTTTCTTTTACTCTGTAGATTGCCTTTTTATTCTGATGGTTATGTCCTCTCTGTCAGAAGCATATCATCCATTCTTAACCCTGTCACTTGGCCTGAAGAGCACACTCTCTAGAGTGTTAGAGAATTCAGGTTCCAGGCTTTCATCCAGGCTGCCGGCTCTGTTAGTGAACACATACTACGTATTCTTAACAATTCTCATCTTTTTTCTATGAGTTAACACTGTTTTACTTTGTAAATTCTCAAAGGACTGAGAAGAACTAAAACACCAACTGGGGCCAAGACCCACTCCAACTGAAATGTTGTCCCCACTCTTCACAGCCCCTCGGCAGAGGTCGACAAGGGAATCTGCCTGGTTCTGAAATGAGGCCCAGTCTTAGCCGGTGAAACTCCAAGTGTAATCATGGGGCTGAGTTACGCTCACCTGAAAAGAACAGGTGAATGATACTGCCATTTGACAAAAAGGGACAGTAGCAATAATGCTGTCCTCACTGTAACTTTGGGAGTTAGGACCTGGCATTCTGGAGGGAGATGTGCCCCCAGACAAACTGATAAGGGGATGGTCAGCAAATCACTGAAATGGCCAAAACAGCCCGGAGAGAGCAGAGCAGGTTCAGGACAGTTTCTGAGAGAAACCAGCGAGGGGGGCGCACCTAGGACAGGAAACCAGCGAGGGGGGCGCACCTAGGACAGGGAGCAAGACTACCAGGCCAGGTGGAGGACTCCGCGGTGATTCACACAGTTGAATTTCTATTCTAAGATGTATACAGTAGGTTGAGCATAAGAGCAAAAAAGGGTTGATCGGGTCCAGGATCCTGGGCTGAGAGGCGAACAGAAGGCTAAGAGAAGTTTGGGGACAGCCGGTGTGACAAATCAGGGCATCTGGGCTGCTCGGGAAAAAGTTGAAGCCAAAGTCATGGGGACTGGGAGAAAAGGGGAGACAGAAGAACCTGAAATCAAGAGCTGGTTCTCAGGAGAAAGGACTGGGGGGCAGGCTTGGGACTACCTGCCCACAGGTTTGCAAGCTTACGCCATGCCATGCTTGTGATTAAAAATAGGCGATAGCCTGAGAAGTCTAAGTTTAAATTCATATCTTGACAAACAAGCTTGAGTTTAGTACAATTCTTTAAAAAAATGGGAGAAGGGCATCAATAGACAGTTACCTCCTAGAACAAATTCCGTTCTGATCAAGGCCTGGTAACTCTCCTGACAACAGAATCTGCAAATCTAATGAACCAAAATGATGGCAAATATCATCATTTCAAAAGAGACTGCTGAGTATACGAATAAAAGCAAATTCAACAAATGTTTATGTGAAGGTGAGCAAACATATTTTCATACAAAGAAGGTAGATTACATACTACATATTTTTTTTCTGATGATGTATCTTTTTATTTCAATATCTGATCAATGCCCTTTGAAAAAACTGTAGTAAATAAGTAAGACAACTAAGAAAGCTGAAAGTAACCACAGGCTGGATCCTTGGAAGGTAAACTGAATTTAGGCTATTAAGACAAATTTGACTTGACATAATGTTGAAGCTTAAAAACTTGCTCAGTGTGGTAAAGAAAGAAAGTGGGTAATTAAAGCTTCTAAAAAGTCCCAACTAGTTCCAAAAAGAGGAAGTCAAGCTGAGAGACTGCAGCTTCTTCTATTCAGCTCATTTAATTGGCTTCAAGAGAGGCACCCAAGATCCCTTAGGTTTTGTTCAAAACACAGTGTTCTCTGTCATCTGCTAAAGATACCAGCGCTGTGCTTGCAAAGGTGTTCAGGTCTAACAGACCATTTCAGCATCACATTCATTTCACAGTGATTAAGGTCCTCAGCCCTAGCTGCATCTGGCAATTACCTGGGAAGTCTTCACAATGTCAGTGCCCAGGCCCCGAAGCCCAGAGGTTCTGAATCAACAGGTTTGAGATACAGTCTGGACAATCACCAGTTTTTAAAAGCTCTTTGGGTGATTCTAATAGGCAGCCAGGCCTGAGAACCCATTGTTCTGGATATCGATGCTGCTGTTTTGGCCTGGCTTAGCTAGACAAACCTCTTCCCAGCCTGGAGAACAGATCTAACTTAAATACATATTAATTACTTCTGGCTCTTTATAGCTACAGTGCTAATCAGTAAGGAGTCTGAAAGAGAATTTCATCTGAGTTCTTAGAAATGTAGAGTGTGATTAGGACATTCATTTTTTTTTAAGTCATTCATTCCCAGGAATCGTCACGTTGCCTCCTATACTTTGGTCGCTACTGGAATAAGTCAATAGACAACTTTAAGGTGATAAACGTATCTTTTCAGGGTGCTGAACCCTTATGGGCAGGAGCCTTCCTCTGTGGCAGCAATTTAATCCGGTGGGGAAAAAAATTATAGTAAACATTTGTTGAAGGAACTAAAATGCATTAGAAACTTATTTCCAAAGGCTCTGTTATGTTAGGGGCTTAACATACACGTCTTTATTTAACCTATTTGACACTAACTAGGAAGATACATTAACATCCCAATTTTAAGAAAAAGAAACTGAGTCTCAGCAAAATGTCTTGAGTTATACGGTTGGTTCACAATGGCATTAAGTTCACATTCTAGAGCCTGAGACCTAACCACTGTACTTTCCTAAGAGCTAATTAGAACTTTCTACATAACTTTTCATTCACTGATTAAAAACACTTTTTCTTTAAATTGACATTTATGCCTGGGTGTTGAATCACAAAACTTGTTCATCAAGTCCTTGCAAACTAAACTGCGAGCACCAGAGAAGAATTCTTCAATGGGCTGCACACATAAAAGCACTGACAAATCAGGTCTCTCTCATTTCCAAAAAGGTGGAGTTGATTAATGGAGTCAGTGTGGGAAAAGTTAAACAGAAATCGGAAGATCTGGTTGAAGATCTGGTTGAAGATCTGTCATGTCATCTCTCTTCTTACGGTAGATCATGCTGGTAATCAACAGAGAATTACATGTAAAAATGCTTTGCACAAAACATTATGCAAACTACCGTTAATTTCAGCTTTTTCTCAAGTTTAAGTACTCTGCTGGCAAGTAACCAATGAACAATTTAATACCACAAAAATAATCAGGGTCATCTCTTCCTAATAATTCTTCCTTTAAGTTGCAGCTTCTTCAATTTGATCTGTTCTATGCCTAAAATGATATCACAGAGCACATCAGTAAGTCCAGAAAGACCATAGCAGGAGTGAAAGCTTTCAATTCCAAACTGTTGACTCTAATCAACACTGTCAAGTCCAGTCTCTCAGATCACATATTTAAAAAAGGACCACGTGTCAAAGTCACAAAAGAAAGCTTAGAACATCTGACCTCCTGAATTAATAAAAATCATGATTTAATGAAGTTGTAGATTAAGGAAACATACCCAATACCTTACATATGCCATTAATACAGACATTTCTGCTGTTGCCACCTTCAAAGCAAGGGGTACCATCAATGACAGCATCCAGCATTTTCTCGGAAAACTGGCCATCTATGGGTCGGCAGTAGAGCTCACAAGGATGTGCTGGAGTGAAAAAGAAACAAATCCTTGCAAATTAGCTTTTTTAACTCAGCACCCTTCCTACAGGATTCTTTTATACCCACTACCCCCCACAAGTAGCTTATCTGGAGATTCCCATCTTTCACTCAACCGTGACACATGTTGAAATGTAGGCTTTTTCTTTCTCCAGTTAAAGGGTCTTACAACGAATTAAATTGGGGAAATTGCTTTAAAAAGGTATGCTCTTTGTTGTAAACAATGCAACCTTTCTTTTTTTTTTAAGATTTTATTTATTTATTTGACATACAGAGATCACAAGTAGACAGAGAGGCAGGCAGAGAGAGAGGAGGGGAAGCAGGGTCCCTGCTGAGCAGAGATCCTGATGTGGGGCTCGATCCCAGGACCGTGGGATCATGACCTGAGCCAAAAGCAGAGGCTTTAACCCACTGAGCCACCCAGGCGCCCCAACAATGCAACCTTTCAATCAAACACCGAACTGTGCTTATAAAATGAAGGTGCGGAACCTCTGGGACTAACCTAGAAAAGTAACCAGTGCAGTCAGACTCCAGACAAGCGTGGCGCCTGCCCACTATTTGCTGCAAAGTAAGCAGATCTCTAGGGAAGAGGCAGGCCCCTCCCACAGGGCTAGCTCACTACACCAACTGCCACCACCAACATGACCCTACCTCCAACGAGTATTTTCCTTTATTCTCCTCAAGTTCAACAAGTCCTTGGACACAAAATTACAAACGCAGAGAAACAGAAAGCCTGATTTTTTGCTGAAGTTGAAGCCAACGAGCTTACCGTAATGGTCTATCCCACCATGCTATCTCCTACAATGAATACATTCTAGGGTTCAATTTTCTACTCCTTTGTTAATGAGGATAGGGTGACTTCCAGCATAGGAACTGTTCTAAAGATTTACTTAATAAAATAAGTACCTATATGTAGGTAAGGGCACCTGAGTGGCTCAGTGGGTTAAGCCTCGGCCTTCAGATCAGGTCATGATCTCAGGGTACTGGGATTGAGCCCTGAATCGGGCTTTCTGCTCAGTGAAGACTGCTTCCCTCTATCTCTCTGCCTGCCTCTCTGCCTACTTGTGATCTCTCTCTGTCAAATAAATAAATAAATAAATCTTTAAAAAAACAACGACTTGAGAATGTCTTCTTCAGAAAGGTCCTTCTTGGGAGGAATTTCGTTTGGATCTGCTTATTAGGGTTGAACTTGAGTTTCTAGCGGATGTGACTAGCTGAGGGCTCAATGAGACCAGCCATCAGCCATGTGCCAAGGACCCACCCAGTGTGGATGCTGATGCAAATACCCAGCTAACACAAAGCCTAGGTATGGCTCCTCAAGAGTGCAATGATCCATTTGGTAAAGAAATAAAAGCATAAAACACAAATATAACTAAGAGCAGAAGCTCTAGACAAACTTGAGACAGAGGTCAAGAACACCTTTTAAAGCTCAAAGGTGAAAGATAAAAGCAAAGAAAGAATACCGACTTATGTTATATAAAGAGCAATGGATAAGTTGTCTGAGAAAATGACAAAATCAAAATGAGTTGGAGAGATCACAGCACAAGCACCAATGGAAAAGGGCCACCGGGTTGGGGGGAGGGGGCAAAGACAAGGCAAGACCTGGGATGACTGCAAACCTTTATTCCTGGCAGTGTGATTAGCCCTGTCACTGGAGCAGAAGTACTTAAGATGGAGATCGAATGTGGAGCACTAGGCATGGGGTTTGGTCTACAGTAAGTGCCTGACACACAGCAGTCACGATCATGGTTTGCATCTCTTTACCATGAAATCTGGATGAATTCTAAAGGTCTCGCAGTTGCTCCACCATGCCATGCTTCTATCAGACACCTATCTTGTAATGCTGATTCAGTTCTCCTTCCCACCGGGACAAATCCTTCCTGAAACAGCCTCCTCTCCTTCAGATTTTTTTTTAAGATTTTATTTACTTATTTGACAGACAGAGATCACAAGTAGGCAGAGAGGCAGGCAGAGAGAGAGGGGGAAACAGGCTCCCTGCTGAGCAGAGAGCCCGATGTGGGGCTCCATCCCAGACCCTGATATCATGACCTGAGCCGAAGGCAGAGGCTTAACCCACTGAGCCACCCAGGCGCCCCCTCTTCTCCTTCAGATTATTCCGTTATGCCACTTCTAATCAGTTCTACAGTAAACCCAGACTTTGTTCTACTATTTCTTAAACGATTTGTCTTGTCAGTTTATCATACAAAATTCTAGATCTTGGTAGGTCAGCAAGTGGTTCCATGACTTTCCTTTACTGCCCCCCTCTGGACCCGGTTCGAAGCTGTTCCGCTCATACAGTAACTGCTAAGGTCCTCACAGCTCTACACTTCCGAGACTACGGACTGGACAAGCTCTTCGACCAAGCGGCGATGTCCACGAGGGCCCTTTGGTCCTCTGTGCGTTAACTGGCCATGGCTGGCCTGCTCAGTGTGTGAAGGAGAGGACAGAACATACGCCTGTTGAGGACTCCAGCACATGGAGGAGGTGAGAATAAGAACAGTCTGGGGGATTCTGCTTCACACAGCTTGGGCATCAGACCCCCAGTGACTCGGGTCTCGGCTCTGACTCCTACGTCTCGCCCAAGGCCTCCTCGGTCTCTAGTCTACTTGTCCCAGCGGCTTGTCGGAAAAGAGTATTAAAACCTCTCATGAGGCATCTGGCATAGAATGGTGGTTTAAATGTGGCAGTTACTACCGTCAACCTTTCCCAAAGAATACTAACAGGACCTTACTCCTAGAAAAGGCTCTTAATGCACGTTCACTAATTAACAGACATGACAGAGGTCAACACTGTTAGGGAGAAAATGTTGGACCAAGTGGCAAAGAGACCATCTCGATCCTGAGAGATAATTTTCAACTCAGTCATAAAAATGAACCTTGACTTTAGTGATAGAAGTCAAGGTTGTTTGTTGCAGCAATTAAAGGTTTATCCAGAGAGAGAAGGACAGATGCATGAAGGTGCACTTACATAATGTCGTTTCATATATTCACAGAGTCACTATGCAGTCACTTGGGGGAATGAAGTAAGCCACAATGTCATGACATTCTGCTAATGAGCACAGCAAGTGGCAGAATTGGCCAGGCAGGATTTCATCTGTGTCCCAGCTAAAACCTGCTGTTAACGACAGTGACCTCTAAGGAATGAGTTAAGCAAGGCAGATGAGAATTTATTTTATTTCATTCTAGTACATACACGTGCATGTTTCTTAAGGAAACATACATTCCTTTTAAAAATAATGTCTTGGCCATCCAACAAGAACACTGGAAAGGCCTCCTTTCCTCTGTGATAAAACACATCTCCAAGAAGAGAGGCCCTCGTTTCAGGACATCTTTTCATTTTGCTCATGTAATACACGACTACTACGACCCAAGGTTAGACTGGCTAACCTTAGTCTACTTCATGGAAGAAACACACATTTCTACCGAATCTAAGCACGGTGGTCCATGGAGTCATAGGAATAATCCAGTAAATAATCTTTGGGCAGTAACAGCACACAGACCCCCTGCTCCCACTCTCCCAGAGCTCGCACACCTGTGATGAACGGGGGTGCCTAAGGACAGAAAGAACCCTGTGCTTGAGAGCAGCAGCAGCCTTTTTGAATAGAAGGTGGAGGGTCATCTCAGCACTTTACAAGCTTGACCCTGAAGTCCCACTTCCCTGTCCTCTCCTCTGGCCTTTGTCTTCCATGGTCCTTCTGGTATGTCACCGGGTTGGCCTAGGACACAGGCCTCTGTAGAAGGAGACAGGAGTAGCAACAGATGCTCTGAGTTCTCCACCGTCATCATAGTATAATCAGAGTCTGTCCCAACCCCTTGGATTCCAGAACATCCACAGAGTTGAGTATTATCACTGTCTCAGATTTTCTTTTTCTCTACCTTTCAAGAGCTTTCAAACCCATTTATAATTCAGCTTAGGGAAGACTTTCAGGCTCATTTACTGGTGAACTCTCAGCCTCACGCTGCCTGATTAATCCTCTCAAAGGAAGCGTAAGTAACTAAATGAACCTAATGAATCAAAGGTTGCATTTTCAGTTCTGGTGAAACAGGATGGCTCAAGAGTTTCGGATAATGATTTTCAGAAGTGGTCATTAGAAGCAAAAGATAAAACTTGGTAAGAAGGATAAAAGTATTTCTTAGGTCAAGGAAAACTTTTGATGCATTTCACATTTTGTAAGTAGATTGCTAGTAGAGTTTCACCATTTAAATAAAAATCCAGTTTCTATACTCCATTTTCAGGCAGGGCTCCCCCGGTATGAGCCCCAAAGCCACTGGCCAGGGCGTCACACTTGATTGAATGCTCTATGTCACTGTCTTGAAGCTTTTAAATTTTTTTTTTTTTGAAAGAGAGAGAGTAGGCGCAGGGAGTAGAGGGAGAGGGAGAAAGAGAATCCCAAGCTGGCTCCATGCCCAGCACCGAGCCCAACATTGGGCTGGATCTCACAACCCTGAGATCTTGAACTGAGCCAAAATCAAGAGTCAGGCGCCTAACCCACTGAGCTACCCAGGCAGCCCTTGAAGGTCTTAATTTTATATTTGAACCTGTGTTTTCTAAGTGAGGTCTCATAGGACAATGAAGAGCCTGCATGAGCAGAAGACATGGGTGATATGCACATCTGCTGTTTCTTGCCAGATTTTAAGAAATACTAAACCTTAAGCAGAAGACACAAATTCAGATGTTTTATTATTGTAACAAGTAATATTTAATATAAGAAAGAAACTCAGTTTAATAACAAGGCTCAGATCAGCTTGAAGGAAAAAACATATAAAGTTCTTACCAGAAACTCAACCAAAAATAAAATAATTGCTAAGACTCTATAATTTTGGCTGGTCTAAACTGGTATATTCTTTTACTTTCTAATATGGCAATATTATAATCCCCAAATATATCAAAATATATATTAGTTAAACAGAAGAGGGCATTAAAATTAATACATTCTACGATAACCGTGGAGCTATAAAAACAAGAACAGAGGTAATTTTTTCCAATAAATTAAACCTATTTCACTGATGTTTTAGGTGAGGCTAAATGTAGTAATATTTTCCATTTGCTATATATTTTTATGTTCTGTCTTTTGATGAATATGTTTAAGAAATGTGATACTACCTTTGGAATTACAACTTAAATTATTTAAGAACAATTTTGTCATAATGCTTACATGTTTAGAAAAACCTGGTTTTCAAGGATTCCAGACAGATCAGTTTAAAAAAGCTAGCATTTGTCATAATGCCAGCTGTTGGGGCTCTTCTCTCTGAACCAGAGTTCCTTGGCCATGAGATCATCTGTTCCTAAAAATAGGAACATCATCTTAGGTAAAATTCAAAATGCAATGCATGGTTGTTAAGGAAAGAGCCTTAGCCTAGTCTGTATTACTGGTTAACATTTAGGCTGCAGTCAGGCCTGGGCTAATTCCTCCTGACTCTACGCTATCGTCTGCATTTGGGCAAGCCACTTAAATTCTCTTCACCTAAGAGCATGTCCAGAAAAACTGGGACAAACCCCTACATTTCCTCCTATTATTTTCTTGTGGAGAGAAAATCAGGAAAACACATATAACGTGCTGGATGTAGGGTCTGGCCCAGAGGAAAGCCTGACCTAAGTCTAATACAAGCTCTTCCCATTATCAGTTGGGAATTAGTTTCACTGCAAGTAGCAGAAATTGTTGTTTCCTTGTCTGAAACAGACAGGACTTTGTCTTCCCCACAGACAGGAGATTCACAGGTAGGAGTTTAAAGCCATCCTCTCTCCAGTCTTCCTGCTCAGCCACTCGACGTGGGGTGTCCACTTTCTAGATGCACTGTGACTGCTCTACTCCCCCACCCCTGACCCCTGGTGGCACCCCCACCCCCCGACCCCGGTGGCAGGAGGGGGCGGGGTGAATGGCAGGAAGGTGAAGGGGTGAGGACAGCTCTGTTGGTACCCATTACAAACCCTTGCAGAGGCGCCTGCGTAGCTCAGTCGGTTAAGCATCTGACTTTTTTTTTTTTTTAACATTTTATTTATTTGAGAGACTGAGATCACAAGTAGGCAGAGAAGCAGGCAGAGAGAGAGGAGGAAGCAGGCTCCTTGCTGAGCAGAGAGCCCGATGTGGTGCTCGATCCCAGGACCCTGGGATCACGACCTGAGCCAAAGGCAGAGGCTTTAACCCACTGAGCCACCCAGACGCCCCAGCATCTGACTCTTGATTTTGGCTCAGGTCATGATCTCAGGGTCCTGAGATGGAACCTTGCGTCAGGCTCTTCGTGTATACTGGGCATGGAGTCTGCTTAAGATTCTCTCTCTCCCTCTGCACCTCCCCCAGAACAAAAACAAAACCAAAAACCCTCCCAAGCCTTACCCAGGGGGGCCTCCATCTTTACCTCGTTGGTCAGAATTGGATCTCCCAGGAATATGAGTTTGTGAGTCTTTTCATCTTCTTTTATTGTAGAGGAAAGTGAGGGCAAAGAGGGTTGGGACTGGCTTTGGGGTGTCTGCCAACATCATCCATACTATTCCATCATTTCCTCCCTGAAAGCCATAGATTCCTAATCTGTCAAATGAGAGGCTCTAGCCAGAAGATCTCCTAGGCGGCTCCCCATGCTTACATTCTCTTTAAAGGCTGTTTCTATCAAAATCCCAAGTATTATTGCAATAAGCTCCGTGCACACCTCCCAGGCTGGGTGTGGGACTGAGCCCTCCAGATCGTAGGACCCTCGATTGTCACCCTGGCTTAAGAAAGCTTCTGTACCCAAGGACTCTCACTCCTTCCCTAGGCAGACCACACCCAGTGACCGGTCCAGCTTGGGCATAAAGGACTGGCTCTCTCACCTCAGCCCAGCAACTCTGAAAGTCTCTGCCAGGTGCAGAGCTTCCCGTGGGGAGGGGTACAGCCTTTGCTGTGCATGCCCTGCAGCCCAGCTTCCCCCCTGCATACTCGCTCTGCCTTCCCTCTCCTTTTCTTCCACAGCTGCTCAACCTCCTGCCTGCTAGTGCTGGTTTCTGAGTCCGTTTCCTGGGGAACCCTAACTGCAACGAGATGTTCCTGAAGGATCCTATTCCAGGAGGAGCAGATGGGGTCTGACTTCACATCCTCCGAGGCCGGGGAGGGGGTAAATGAGAAAACATAGAGTCATGTGCTATATAAATACTGGTCAGAAAATGCAACTGATCAGGGGAGCTCTTCACACTGGTCCCTACATGAAAGTGATCAAGGGGAGTGTAGATAATTTTTTTGTCAGGAGTGCTGGAAAAGAAAATGTCTATCTTGGAAAGGAAGTTGATCTAGATTAGTAGTTTTCAAATCTTTTAAGCAGAATAATTACTTTCTTTTTTCAAACAAGAACTTGCAACTAAGGTAAAGACAGGATTTTATGAAGCAAAATTTTGTAAGGTCAAGGATATAGTAGTTAAGAATAAGTCAGTGGGATCTAAAGAAACCATTAAGATGAACAGAATATTTTGAAACCAAGTTTATGGATGGCAATTACAGATTTACGTTGGCTGCAGCATCTAATTATTTCCTGTGAGTTTTTTGTTGCACAGTATTGAAAAATCTCAACTCACAGGCAAACAGTTGCAAATAACAATTTAGAGCAACTCAGCCTGCAATCTCAGGGAATTTCTCAATTAAATTGTGTTGATGGGAGACTTTCATTCTAAGGCCTGCAAAAAGCCAAATTAATTTGACTATGTAAGTTAGTGCACTGGTGGTCTTTGGTATATTAAAGCTTGAAACATAATATTTTTGAGTGTAAGCATTGTTCTTCATTGCACTTTGATTTTTTTGACTTATTATGTTTAATTAGCCAGCATACAGTACATCATTAGTTTTGATGTAGTGTCCGATGATTCATTAGTTGCATATAACACCCAGTGCTCAGCACATCACATGCACTTTTAAAGACTAGTTTAAATTTTTTTTGAAAAATGAAATTAGGGGCGCCTGGATGGCTCAGTGGGTTTAGCCTCTGCCTTCGACTCAAGTCATGATCTCAGGGTCCTGGGATCGAGCCCCGCATCGGGCTCTCTGCTCAGCAGGAAACCTGCTTCCCCCTTTCTCTCTGCCTGCCTCTCTGCCTATTTGTGATCTCTGTTTGTCAAATAAATAAATAAAATCTTTAAAAAAAATGAAATTAGAATCAAGCATTTTTAGAAGCCCTGGGGTTCCATGGAAAACTATAAGATTTGATGGGAATTTCTATGCTTATTCCAAATTGCTTGAATCTATGATTCTTCTTCTGTCATTAGCTAGCTAGCCCATCTGCCAAAAGTCATTCAACAAGACACTTATCACTGTCCACCGAGTGGGCTGAAAACCCTGCTGTGCATTTACTTTATCCTCTGGGAGGGTAAAGTGCTCAATGCCTGGCACAGAATAAATGCTCCATGCATGGTGCTGACATGAATGATCTACTTCTGGTCACCAGCGGTGCCCATCAACTAAGCAAATAACAATTCTGTAGGGTAGAGTTTAATGAGAGAAATAAATCAGTGTGTTTGGTCAAGGCGGTAGCTACCTGGATTAGCAGCTAAGTCGCTGTGCTTTAGGAATAGTCCCAGAGCCTGCAGGACACCACCAGGATGAGGGAGGGAGGCTTCGAGCCCGGGGGGATAGTGAGTTCAGTAGACGGCCCTCAGCTGAAACCCCCCTGTGGTTTACACAGCATCAGTATCAGTGACAGATGCAAAATGATCCCTCCTAAGTGAGTGAAATTTATGTCCACTTTTATGACTCATTTCTTTGGTACCTATTGCTCTGCTATGCGATAAGCAGGCATATGACAGATGCTTTGTAAATAAATGAAAAGCCAAGGCAAATCACATCTTCTTAGTCTAAGTCCAGCTACTGGAGCTGTCCGAGTTCAGCTCAAACCCCACCCTGCATCAGGCAAGAAGGGGACCCCAAACTAAGCCCCTGTCCCAACCCTGGGCCAGCTATGCTATTTTAGTTCTGGAAGGTTGCTCATTTGGGGTCTATAGTACTACTGTCCCAAAGAGCTCCAACAAAATAGAGAATGCTCAAAATATAAATGCAGATAGTTCTAATTGGATGTACATGTCATCATTAGTTGTGTGTGTGTGTTTGTATGTGTGTGTGAGTTCCTATGCACACGTGTGCATGTGTGCGTGTACGTGTGTGTGTGTCCACATGACTACATACACGAGTTCTGCTATATTCAAGTGCCTGGATAAGGAAGCTGAAAAGTTGAATTAATAACCAAAGACTCACACCTGTAGAGCAAGAATGATGCCCAACGGTATGGGGGGCAAGGAACAAACGTGGCCCATGACAACCAAACGCCATAGGGGTATTCCAGAGACCCCAAAACGACAAAGCACTATTGAGTCTTTCTTTCAAAAGCAATTGGCTATATCATTTTTTAAATAGTCCAAATATGTAATTTTCATTCACATGATTCCTCTTGTGTTCTATCACACTGAAATTACAGAAACTTAAAGAAAATCATGAAAAATTTTGCTTATTCTTTACTCCCTTGACTCAAATCTCCTTAGCTCAGGAAAATTTTCCCTCTTTCATTCTCTACTTGAATAATAACACATTGCAAGGATATTTTTGGATGCTAATCTGTACCTAATGGTTAATGAGTCTTCTTCGGGTTCAGGAGGGAAGATGTAACTGGTACTTACACAGGGGAAGCACTGTCAAAGCTCCTGGTTCATTCTGCAGCTTGGCTGTGTTCCCACCCCTGATGAACATCCTTTAGATGCTTGATTTTACTTTTTATACCTCTTATACTGTCCTGTACATACAAAATATTGATTTCTGGCCCAGAACTGGCTTGCATTTATTTCTGATGAAAGCATTCCTACCATCTGGTTTTCTTGTGTTTTTCTCCTGTCAGCTGGAATGACTGATTCTATTTTGAATGCTTTCCCTTTTCCTTCTTCCAGTAGGAAGACCTCTCATGCTTAACAATCATCAACACTTCTTAGCAGTCTTCTGTGAAATGACTCCAAACCTACAATGACCTTCTCTGAATTTCCGCCAAAATTATAATCAGTTCACACACTCATCAAGGAGCACTTTCATCAGCAATCTAGTACCGCACTCCTGCTTGCCCCACTGATGGCTTAGGGGCACCTCCCAGGTTCTGAAGTGAGCCACCATGTTTGTTTGATAAGTGTCTCTTTTATTTCCCACAGAACCCAGCACCAGATGGATATATTCAGCCTTCAACATGTACTGATCAACCTAACCAGGCCAGCGTTTCCACTTTTTAAATATAAAACTCTTCCTGGTGCAATTCTCTCTCTGTGGAACTTTGCAGGGCATCCCAGAGACGTAGAAACGCTCTCTCGTCCTGGCTGTGGCCTGACATCTGGCATATACTGTCACAGCTCCTTACCTGGATTAAAAACTGGAAACCAGTGGTAGAGCTCATTCTTGTAGGGAACGGTGTCAAACTCACTGCACTGCATCTGCCGGAAGGTGGGCACGTCTGGGCGACAGGGGTGGACGTTGCACAAACGATAGCGTTTCCTCTCCCCGGTGCAGTACTTCCCGCCAAACTTGGGTCTATGCAGGAAACAGACAAGCTGTTCATTTGTTTCCTTAGAAGCTACCATTTTTCCTTCAACATCCCATGGCATCTGGTCATGCCTGTTCTTGGCCAAACCATGCCCTGCTCTACCCTCAAAACTCAGCTTTTACCTAAATTCTTCCAATTTCATACATTTTTTGGTTGTTGTTTTTGCCCAGGACCATTCAGTTCCAAGTCTGTGGTTGCCTAATTTGAAACAGTGGGTGTATCTTTTCTACTTGTATATCGCCCCAGCCTCTCAAACTCAAAATATACACTAAGAAGGAATGCATCATTCTCCCTCCAAAATCTGTTCCTCTAATTCCTGTTTAGCAAGTTAAAAGTGGTCAGATTGCAGAGGCGTCCAACCCTGCCTTCCTTTGACCCCACCGTCCATCAGCTGCCCAATCATCAATCATGTCTTTGTGTTTGTTTTCTCCTCTTTGTTCCCACCATCACCAAACTAGTCTAATCCTTATCTCTCTTCCTGTCTCCCCTCTGCCCATCTTTGCCCTCATTCAATCTATTGTACACATCTGGTTAATTTTTATGACCACTTTAATTACTTTAGTTTTTTGTTTAAAAACCTTTCATGGCACCCAATAACCACAGAACCACATCCAGCTGCTTCAGCTTAACATTCAAGGCCCTCATGATCCTGACTTAATTTATCCTAACCACTTCCCACCCTCCCCTTCATTTCCATACTTTTCCAGTGATAGAAGCTGACTTATTTACTATTTCTGTTCCATGCTTCTGGATGGACCTCCCCCGCCTTAAGTCTCTGTCTACCTGCTACCAAAGCTTTCAAGACCAAATAATGCTATACCTCCATCATAAACTCTTCCTGGATTTCTGCCAGAAGTAAACTCTTTCTCCTTTTATTGATGCCTGATTGTACCTACTGTATGCATTTACTCTACTTATCACTCCAAAACACAGTTCACTGATGATCCAATCCAAGCTCTATGTCATCTGTAATCTCTAAGCCATATTTTGAGTACAGAAGGCTCTTAAGAAACATTCAGTGAAAAGATAAGTTAATCTTATTTTAGAACAATCTTTCTCCACCTTTTTTTCCTTCGCAAATACACACAAGGGCAATAACAACCTTCCTGTGAGGATCAATTATTCACTCAAAAAGGGCAGAAGAAATATAGCAGAACTGCTATCACAGAAGAAGAGGAATCTCTGTCCTTTAAGAAAGCTCCAGGCATGAAATGTTCTGAATATATCTGTGATGTCCATCTGGTCCAGTGTGTCATTTAAGGCCTTTATATCCTTGTTGATCTTTTGCTTGGATGATCTGTCCAATTCAGTAAGGGGCGTGTTAAAGTCTCCTACTATTATTGTATTGTTGTTGATATGTTTCTTTGATTTTGTTATTAATTGGTTTATATAGTTGGCTGCTCCC
>PISX010031195.1:0-17733 GCA_004024625.1 Mellivora capensis
CTCTCTCTCTAGAAAAAAAACCATAAAGACTTACAGCTGAAAGCTCTGGTGAGTCTTCATTATTTTAACCCTGAAGAATCAAGGAGATCAGACCATGGCACAGATCTCACTCCTGCGATGAAGGGGGAGGGAAGTGAGGCTGGGCAGGAAGAGTCCAGGCCCCAGCTGTAAGGACGTTTCTTAGAGGCAATCCTTGAGCCAAAGCTGTGAAGGTCCTGCGTCTACAGGAACAGGCTTGCACCAGCAGCCTGCTGGGCCCAGTCATTGGCTTTTCCTTTCTAGTCTGAGGTTTGGGCCATGGGTGTTTTTCTACCTGTACCCACACACCCAGTCAGGCAGCCCCTTTTCCCAAAGCCCCAGCCCTTCCCAGGTTCCAGTGATAGTCTTCCTCCAACTTTACTCCGTCACCCTCTTCATTACGCTCCTTTTCCACCCCGAGGAAACATATCGTCTCTCATTCCACGACACTGAGGGATGCATCCGGCTCACCTGGCATCCTCCACGACTTCAGACATCAAAGGGTTGGCATTAAGGAGAGCATCTCCTCTGAGCCCCTCTCAGCTTCGGTGAAGGGGGGCGCTCCCCTCCACCTCACACACGGGGCAGCAGCAAGGCATCCACGCATGACTGCACACATCCCACAGCGATAAGATCCTCACCCAAAGACGTCATCGCTCCTGGCTTCTTCAGCCTCAGTCCTGACCCAATATGGCCATGCTGCATCCATGAATACACCGACGGGAGGGGAAGGAGTGTCACCAGGGGAGACCGAAGAGCAAGGAGTACAGGAAAGTAAAAAGGAAATTTAATTTGTGATTGTAGAGAAAGTGTGGTGACAGAAAGTGAGAGATGTAATGGTGAAATGTCGTCAGAGCCAAGGTGCCCTGACCTTCTCTAAATGTCATAGTAAATCCCTGAAGACTCAAAGAAAAAGCCATCACGACAGAGTTTCTGACCGCATACTTACATCATTTAAGCAAGAGCATCTTCTTTTTCCTTCCACATTGTTGGTGGGTCAGGAGACGAGCCCCGAGGGTTTTTGTTTTATCTACCTGATCTCAAGTGTCTTTGTACCATTTTCAGGAAAGACCGTTAGCAGCTCCTGGGGTGATGAGGAATCCGGGCTCAGCAACACCGAGAAGTTTCCACAGAGGCTTCCAGCCTAATTGGAGGGCCCCCCAACAGACACAACCTTCTGAACAGGCCCAGACACTTCGATGATGGAAAACCACATGCATCATTATGTTATCTTCAGGCGAGTATCTAAAAATTTGCAGTGCAGCTGTTTAAAGATTTAAACACTTATTTAACACCCAGAATTAGGAGGGTGGGAGCACGCTAAGCAATAAACATAATGAACAACACATGTAATCTGGTGACACTATGCTAAAAGGCAACATTTAACAAAATTATTATCGCAGGGTTTCTTTTTTCCCCAACATTAATTCCTCAGTTCCGATAAAAACGTCAGCTCTAAAATATCCTTCTCTCTGAGCTCAAATCCTCTAATTCAATTTGTTGCATAGAGGCTCTTATAAATAGAGAATGAAATACAACGAAACGAGATGTACCAGCTGTGCTGAGAGCAGAGTGATCCTTCCCCAGCCATGGGCTCCGTGTGAGTCATGCTGGAGCAGAGCCAGCTGAAGAGCCCAAGGGTCACAAGCCGCATTGGGGCTAGGGGCAAGGTGGGCAACAAGCCAGGTGCGTCGGGCTCCAGAGCCGGGCTGGGGCTCCATGAGGGCTGGGCTGTGGGGGGACCCGACACCCATCTGGACGCAGAAGAGCCAACTCTCGCCTTCCTCCCTCTGCTTCATAAGCGTGCACCAGGATAACCCCTGCCAGGCGTCGAGGGTGCTCTCCCAAACAGGAACTCACTTAATTCCCTGGAACTGCTCCAACAAAGGGCAGAGCACCGCAGGTGATGCCCCAAAACCCCAGGTTTCCAATGCCCTCACTTCCTCCTCTGCCTTTTCTTCCCCCTTTAAGGGCTCATGAGGTTACCGTGGATATCCTAAATGATCTAGGCCACCTACCTAGCCACACATTAGTAGCAGTAATTGTGCTTTTCTGTATGAGATGACCTAGGAGCTGGGGGCTGGGACTCTGCCACCGGTGTGGTGCAGAGCTCACAACAGAACATCAGAATTTCCATAAAATAAAGGGAACTTTAAGGAATATGTACCGGCAAACCCGTGGTAAGGTAGATTTCCATCCAAGAGTAGCAGAAGGAAAATCAAAAGGGTTAATAAAAACATCCTTCTTGCTTTTTGTTTATTTTTTGCCTTGTTGTGTTTTCCAAAGGAGAAAGTTAGCTACTTTCCCTTGTTTTGAGCTGAGTCTTAGAGCATCGAAAAAGGACCTGGACTGCAACATGGGCAGTTGTTAGTGTGCGCGATGTGGTCTCAGAGGGCTGATCCCTCCTCTGACATCTGACCCACCCTTGCTGAAGGATGAAGGTGCATGGAAACGGTGGTGCAGGGCGCCTGCATCTGGTTTGGGCTCAGTCATGGTCTCAGGGTCCGGGGATGGAGCCTGACATCAGGCTCTGCTCACCGCAGGGAGTTTGCTTCTCCCTCTGTCCCCCCACCCTGCTCGTGTTCTCTCTCTCAAATAAATAAATAAAATATTAAAAAATAAAACAAAATAAAATAAAATGTGGCTTATAAAGTGACAGAATATTGCTCATAGAAAATTATCTTTAGGTCCAAAAAAATTAACCAGAAGTTAAATCTTTCTAAATGAAGTGAAATAAATCTCTAAATGTGGCCCAGGAAACCTGATTGCCTGATAAAGAGTGGAATACTCTTCCTTGCATGCCTGGCTAGCTGTGGCATCCACATGGACAGATTCTGAAACATGGCTGCACTTACAATCCCAATACCCAGGCTTGGACCTCAAACTAGTTATCTCAGGCTCTGGGGCCTAGAACGAGGCACTGACATTCTGAAGGCCCACCATGATGATTCAAAAGCACATTTAAAGTTGAGACCTGCCTCTCCAGGAAGAGAATTACAGCGGAGGTCACGCTGAACTCCTTTTGTTGGTTTTAACGTAAAATCATCCAGGGTCATAAAAGCTCCCTGGAAATGGGGTTTCTGTCACCAACGGATTGTGGTTTTGTTGTGTTTTTGCTTTACTGAAGTATGCTTGATACTCAAAATACAGCACACATTTAATGTGCACATCTTAATGAATTTGGACCAATACATATACCATGATACCATCACCACAACCAAGGTACTAAACTTACCCACCACTTTCAAAGCTTTCCTTGTGTGGTTTCGTTTTTTTTTTTTTTTTTTTAATAACAACCTTTAATATGAGATCTCTTCTAGACATGTTTTAACATTCATCAAACCATATTGCTGATCATAGGCACATCTTGTCCTACAGCCCTCAAGAAGTAACGCATCTTGCATTACAGAAACTTCATGAATATTTAAAAACAGCTCCCCACTCCTTCCTCCCCAGACCCTGATGACCATCATTCTCCTCTGCTTCTATGAGTCTGCTTCAGGCACCTCACAGAAGTGGACTCACACGGTATTTGTCCTTTTGTAAGGGGCTTATTGCACTTAGCAGAAAGTCTTCGAGACCCATCAATGTTGTCCCGGTCAGCAGGGTCTTCTTTGAAGTCTGACGATACTTGACCACATGATGAACCACATGCACACATTTTCTGAATCCACTCACCTGTCATTGGGCATCTGGGTTGTTTCCACATCTTGACTACTTTGAACCATGTTGCAGTGAGCACATGAACATGGGGGTGGGGCAGCTCTCTCTTCAAGATGCTGACTTCAAGTCTTTTGAATGCGTTCCCGAGACAGGATTCCTGCATCATATTTCTAGTGCTGATTTTTTTGGAGGAATTTCCATGCTGCTCTCCACAGCAGCCACATGATTTTATGTACCCAGCACCAGTGCGCAAGGACGTGGGCCAAGCTCAAGGGTAGGATTAGGTGTTGTACCAATGGGTCATTAATACACAACCCAGTGTGACCTGACTGATAGTTGTTGGACATGTACAGACAGCGAGTGAGATGCACATTCTAGCAAGAATACAGGACATAGAGAAATCTTCCATGTAAGCACTGTTCCAAAGGAGCTAGAAACTAGCATAAAAGTTTGGTTTCGTTGTATTTTTAAAATTAACGTGCAGTAAGAATGACTTTTTATTGTTGCTCTACATTCAACAACTTTCTTTTTTTTTAAGATTTTATTTATTTATTTGACAGACAGAGATCACAAGCAGGCAGAGAGGCAGGCAGAGAAGAGGAAGCAGGCTCCCCCCTGAGCGGAGAGCCCGATGCGGGGCTTGATCCCAGAACCCTGAGACCATGACCTGAGCCGAAGGCAGAGGCTTAACCCACTGAGCCACCCAGGTGCCCTCAACAACTTTCTTGACTCCAAAATATTTTCTCCTGCTCCTCCCTCCCTAATCCATATCTTTGGGGAGCCAGAGACAACCTAGAATCAGTTTGCCTGAGCACGTCTCATAAGTGGTTTCTAGTAATACGTAAACTTTTGAAATTTGCATCTTTCATGCACTTCAGGCCTTTGATACTTGTCCAAGTTCTTACACACCTCAGTCTCCCACCAGCAGCAGGAGAGACCCATTTGCTTGGCACGTTGCCCACACAGGTACTGGCCTTATGATTATTCCTTTTTTAATTTTCACTACCTAATGGGCCTGGAGAAGTACCTCATAACAGTTTTAATTTGCATTTTCTTAACAGCTAATGCTGTTGAGCATCTTTTATGTGATTATCTGGCATCTGTATATTCTCTTTATCAAGTGTTAAAGTCTTTCACCCGTGTTTTAAATTACGCTGCTTTCTTACTGTTAAGTTGGAGCTCTTTGTGTATATTCTAAATATAAGTCCTTTGTCCCATATGCAAATTGCAAATATTTCCTCCCAGCTTGTCTTTTCATTCTGACAAAGGTTTTAAGTTTGATGAAGCCCAAAAATTTACTATTTTGTCACGTTCCAGGTCATGCTTTTGTGGTCATGTCTGAGAACTCTATGGTGAACCCCAGATCACAATGATTCTGTCCAATATTTTTCTTCTAGAACCTTTACAGGGTTACATTTTACCTTTACGTCTACTTTCCATTGTTGGATAATTTTCTATAGAGGCTTATTGCTTTCACGTGGACATCCAGTATTTCCCACATCATCTGTTGAAAATGTTATTCTTTTCCCATTACGTTAATTTGTTGTCTTTGTCAAAAATGTCCGGGTCGGGGACGCCTGGGTGGCTCAGTTGGTTAAGCAGCTGCCTTCGGCTCAGGTCATGATCCCAGCGTCCTGGGATCGAGTCCCACATCGGGCTCCTTGCTCGTCAGGGAGCCTGCTTCTCCCTCTGCCTCTGCCTGTGCTCGCTCTCTCTCTTCCTCTCTCTCTGACAAATAAATAATTTTTTTAAAAAAAATTTAAAAAAATGTCCGGGTCGACTTCAAATTCTCTCCCACGGAGTTTGTGTCTATCTCCATCCCTGCCACACTCTCTTGACTACCGTAACTTCATGGTAATTCTTAAAATCAGACACTGTAAGTCCTTCAAATGTGTTCTTTTTTTAAAATTTGTTGTAAGTATTCTCTCCCTTTTGCCTTTGTATATAAATTCTAGACCGAGTTATTCTGGTATTCCTCGCTTTCAGACCATACGTTCCCTCTCTTCTGCTCCTTAGACCACTGGGCACAGGGTCAGATTGGAGGCTGCCTCTAAGTCCACACCAGGCTACACCACAAAGGGAAAGAGAATAAATTTACTGTCAGTTCTGGCCTTCCCCCCAAATCCACTGCTTACGCTTACTTTTTTTTCTAATAAACTCATAAAGGTTTGTTGTTGTTGTTGTTGTTGTTGTTGTTTTAACTTTTCATATTGTGGTTAGAACCCTGGGCATGAGATCTTCCCTCTTGGCAAATTTGTTAAGGGCACAGATTACGGCATTTTTTTTTAAACCAGGGGAGCAATGATACACAGCAGATCCCTAAAACACTCAATTTGTGTAACTGCTACAAAATAAGATTCAACTGAATACATTTTAAAGACCCTGTTGGCTTTATTACATGACTCATTAGCTGGGCAACATCCAGTCCAGCAGATAAGGAGCACAGAGGAGCTGTACAAAATAAAAGACTTTTATAGCCCAAAGGGAGCCAGGAACAGGGGAAAGGCAAATCTTTGTCACAGGCAAAGATGTGGGCTGTCCTTTTAAGGTCACATTCCTTCCGGGAACAGTACTGATGCATCCGGCAGACTCTCCACCTGGTGCCGACTGGGCAATTCCTGACTGACTGGTTAAGATTCTCCTTCTGGAGGAGCTGAAGATGTCACAGTTAAGTCTGTGTTTGGCGACATAGGCCTTAGCATAAGCAACTCCATTTTGGGCCTGTTGCCTTGTTTTCCTAACTTTAACTATGTTTCCATTGAACAGCAAATCCTAGTTCCCTTTCTTTCCAGTCCCTGGCAACCACCATTCGCCTCTCTGTTTATGTGAGTGAGACTAGTTCAGATCCTCATGTAGATGGAATCTAGGTTCAAATGCACAGAAAAACCGTCAGCGCTTCCACATCTCCCGCACCTGGTTTCCCGTCAGTAATACCCTACATCAGCATGGCGGTTTGTCACAGCTAGTGAGACAATATTGGTATTTTATGTTATATTCAGATTTACTTGATCTTTGCTTAATTTTTTTTCTGTTTCAGACTCCCATCCAAGATATGGTGTTATATCTAGTTGTCGTGTGACCCGTTGAAGGGGACAGTTTCTCAGACGACCTTGACCTTTCTGGGGAGGGCTGGTTAGGGTTTTGTAGGATGTCCCTCAGCTGGGGCTTGTCTGATGGCTTCCTGGTGATCAGTCTGTAGTTGGTGGGGTTTGGGGAGGAAGGCCACCAGGAGAAAGTGCCCTTCCCACCCGTCTCGGTACTCTGCACTATCAACACAGCTCACCATGGTTCACCTTCACCTTGTCAGTCTTGCTGACACACGCTTTGCTGCATTTCTCAACTGTGAGAGAACTGCTTTCCCTCCCCTCGATATTGTACTCTTCGGCAGGAAATCACGTGCACCCCACACATCTGGAGCAGGAGTATCTACATATGCTGCTAATGGTCTTCTGCCCAGAGACCATCCCTTCATTCATTCAATCATTTCTTTGTGTTTGTGTGGACTCATGGGTGTTTATTCATTATTTGGAGTTATGAGTCCAATACGGCATGATTGACTGCATTGCCCCAACTGCTCTAGCACTGGCTGTCGGAAGCTCTTCCAGTTGGTCCTGTGACCCTTTGTCACACTCCCCGTTATTGTGAGATGTTTCATTTTGTTTGGAGAACTTCCTTACTTTCTGTCACTACGAGATGCTCCAGGGTTGTCTTTTCTATGTCTTGCCCCAGCCTCACTATTTCTCTAAGGAGTCCTGTTTCTGTCAGTGGAGAATTAGATTAGAAATCAAGGTCTGGGGACACCTGGGTGGCTCAGTCAGTGGAGCATCTGCCTTTGGCTCAGGTCATGATCCCAAGGTCCTGGGATTGAGTCTCACATTGGGCTCCGTGCTTATCGGGGAGTCTGATTCTCCTTTGGACCCTTCTCCCAGCTTGTGCTCTCTCTCTCTCTTTCTCTCAAATAAATAAAAATTAAAAAAATAAAGAAATCAAGGTCTGGATGCTAGACGGACTCACTACAGCAGTGTCGCTGCTCCTCTCAGCTGACTGAGTGAGGAATTACACATGCACACTGGCCTGTTTTGTACACACCCCGTATCTGTTATCCAGCCACGTGCTGGGCTACACATGAATCCGTCCGGATGTCTTCAGCTCTACCCTGTTGTCACCTGGACTGTAGGACCCATTTCTCTGGCTTGCACATACTGTCCGTCTCCATCAGGAGGAGGAGAAGCCGCCTCCTACCCCGCGTCACCCGGTTATTTGCTGCTGAACTTCAGCGTGCATGTCTAGTGTTTCCAGGATCGTTCACTCACTGCCCCAAGGAGAGAGCGTCCTCAACTACGGTGGCTTCAGTATAATTCCTTCGCCTTGAGTTCGTAACAGAGTCCATTTCCCCTTCCCCCACACCCACTTCCCTGAGGTGGTTTCATTCATTTGTAATGACTCTCGTGTCATTCTTATTCCATTCTATGGTCCCCTGACCTCTTAAGTGATTTTTTTAAAAAGTTTGCAGACATGTAGGTTCATTTGCTGTGACATAAAGTTCTATGGATAAATGCTATGATCATGTCTCCACAACACAATATGATACAGACGTTCCACTTCCCTAAACGTCCCCAGGCCTCACGGGCTCAGACGTCTGCTCCCACCACAAGTGTCTGGCGAGGACGCAGCCGTTTCTCACCATCTCTCTGGGGCTGTTTCCCCACACGGGCGTGTCAGCAATTGTGCTTGGCTTCCGACCGGTCTCTTCACATACACACACACGCCTTCAGGTGGATTGGTAGTTTAACCCTTTTCTATAGATAAAGGTGATTCTAAAAATCACGTGGTCATGCATAGACAGAAGCGTCCCGTTGTGTGGATATGGCACAGCTTAGCAATCTTCAAATACTGAAGGGCTTCTTGGCTTCTCCTCGTTTCTGGCCGTCATAAATAACAGCTGCTGTGAGCATCAGTGCTCAGGCTTTGGTGTGGACATAATTCTCCCCCCCATTTAGGCAAATGCCTGCAACAGGACTGCTGGACCGTGTGTTCAGGCTGTCTGTCCTCCGTCTTACAAGTTGTGTCATGTTGTGGCCCAGCAGCAGTCACGCAAGTTTTTGTCATTCTGTGTCCCCACCGGTGAGTAGTTTTCTCGCTTATTTATCATTACTCTTTCCTCCAGCCTTTCTAATAGGTGTGCAGGGGTGTCTCCTTACCTTCACGCACATCTCCTTGGGACAAATGATGTTGAACACTTTCCCCCGTGCTTGCTGGCAGCACCATTACTGACGCTCATTTGAGACTCATTGTTCTTTCCTTTTTGAGAGTTCGAGGAGCTCTTTGTTTGTTTCAGAGGCAAGTTCATGACCAGATAAACATTGTGCAAATGTCCCTTCTCAGCCTATGGCTTGTCTGTTCCCTTAACACTGACTTTCACAAAGCACGGGTTTTTGAAAAGTTTTACTTTAATAAAGTGCAACTTACCAGTTTTTTGCCTCCATGACTCATGGTGTTGGTGTTGTACCAGAGAATTCATCAGCAAACCCAAGGTCACCTAGATTTTCTCCTGTTTTTAACTCCAGAAGCCTCACGGTTTTATGGTTTGTACTTTGATTTAATTTTAGTGAAAGATCGTTTTTACTCTTCAGAGTCTTCAGCTGCTCCTGTCTGTCCAGGATTTATAGCTGCATTTTATGGTAGAAATAGGTAGAGGTTGTTTCTTTATAGTTCTGAGAGCCACTCACAAGCACTTAGTATTTTATTTTAGAAGTTTTCTTTTGTTTTTCTTTTTGCTTAAAATTCCCAATTTTTTTTCTATTCCTACAGCCAGCTTCTCTGTTGGAATAATAAAGTACAGGAAAGGGTAACTCTCATTTACTCTCCATCCCAGGCATTTGCAGACATTATCATAGACTCGATTTTCTATACCGCTTCAGACCCAACATACTATTATTTTTTATTTTTATTTTATTTTATTTTATTTTGAGGAGCAATAAGCAAGCTATACACTCAAGGGAGTAAGATGGCATTTCTTGTACTATGGGGATTTAACATTCCTCTGCTCCCTTTAGAGCAAAGCTCCTAGTGGTTCTCACTTTCAGAAACCCAACTTTCAGCTCGTGACTCCAGCTCTGTTCTCTGCCTGACTCCTCAACACTGAAGTGACTCTAAGAGACCTGAAGGTGTCTGCTACTTTACCTCTTCGGGGGAGGCATTCCACAGGAAACGTTAAAGTCAGATTCACCAGCTGCACAGTGAGATAAGACCACGTTCCCCTGGCCCACCCCTGACGCCTGAAGATGCTCTAACAGATACATGGAGAAACATCATGACCAAGAAGCCCTCCTGTCCACAAAAATTCCAAACCACGAGAATCCTTAATGGTTTCCCTCTGTGGCTCCTCTACTCTTGTTTCAGAGCTACAGGATGCTACTTTTCAAAATCGCTGAATTTTACCTCCGTGGGAGAAATCCACGTTTATTACTCAGCCCCAGTCATTCAGAATACCACACCCACCGCTCAGCCTTGTAGGAGCCTAACTTTCCCCACCATGTGCAGTGATATCATCGCTCCGACCTGAGGCCACACCTCCTCTCTGCTCCCCTTTACCTTTCAAGGCCGGAGGAGATGAGAGAAAGTTCTGACCCACAGTGATTTGGGATTTTTGATAAATGTCTAGGGCTACTCGGCCTGTACCACATCCCATCGCCGTTCACATCCTATTTGCCATATTGGTTTCCTCCTTGTGCAGCTGATCCCACAAATGCCTTTTTAAAATTGCAATGTAACTAATGTATACCATTATGTTAGTTTAGACGCACAACACAATGATTTGATATTTGGATATATCGTGAAATAATTACCACAAGTTTAATTAATATCCATCACCATACATGGGTACATTTTTTTTCCTCGAGTTATGAACCAAATGCCTTTTAAAGCAACTGGTCCTTCATCCTTCACTTTTTCCCTCAAATAGTTAGTAAGCTGCTGAGGCGCAGACATGATTTGCCAAAACTGAAATTGGCTCTGTCTCCTTTGCTCCAAACCTACTGGATGGAGACACAGTTGTCCTTCCCCGAATCCCCCATCCATCCTTCCAAAATAAGGCAACAACTAAGGTTAACTGAATCTCACACAACTGATACGAAGAAGGTGGGGAGGCTAACTCTAACTGTGCCCTCGTCACCAAAAAAGGCTAATAACTTCTTAGATACTTAGATATAACAAGGCAAGCTATCACCCGGTGTCTGTAAGTGGCGGAAAGGAAATTCAGGCATTGGAAGAGTGGTCCTCATCAGCACATACGGCTGGGAGGACTGAGATGCCGGATGCCAGATGCTGAGGAATATATGACTATGTAGTGCCCTTCTCAGCCATTAGGGGACTCTCCTTTCACTGTGTTCATTCACTCGTTCATTCATGTCTCTGACAAATATCGTTTAAGCTCCTACATATTCTAGCAAGAGTGTCGGGCAAGAAGATAGTGTGATGGGCACAACAGACATGGGTTTTGTTCCCACAGCTTATACCACCACAAGTTTGGTATTCTGAGCTCAGTGTCATAACGTGACATGCACGGAATGTCACCGAAGAACCAACAAAGGCGTTACATCCAATCTGGTGGGTTCTAAGCAGGCAGGATGGAAGGCTGGGAAAGCACCAGGATGCCTCATGGCACAGAGGATAATCCCCACTCCAATTTGCTTTGAAATATCATCCATCCCCAGAAAGCTGCCTCTGCCTCCACCCCTTCCCTCAAAAGAGGGGTGACGACACAGCACAGAGGGTCACTTGTTTCACTGGGCATTTGTTTCCCTCCAGAAGGAAACTGCAATCCTTTGAGAGCAGTGCTCTGGCATTTCTGTACTTGGGGGCACTCAGTGTGGATGAAGGTCCCTACGGCCTGGTCTTGCAACTGATTCATGTTTCCATGAAAAGTGAAGAAGTCCTCCCATGTCTGATTAACTCAGACCACAGAGCCTCTCCACCTGCCAAGGAGACACAGGTTCTCCTCAAACCGCAGTGTTTGATTTGCTTCCTCACAGGAGTGACTCGGGTCTCTCTCCCTTTCTTTACAACTGTTTGACTTCTCAGGCACATATTCTTATTGAATCAATGAGCCCTAAAGGAAACTTTTTTTTAGAGTGGAAATGTTTGGGATTCCAGAGGCACAATGTGGATGTTGAGTGGCAAGTCTGCCAATCAGAAATTCCGTAATTCCATAATTAAGGTTACAGTCGGGCCAACTCCACAGAGAGGGTGCCTCGGCCACACTGCCCCGGCTACCACCCTCAGGTTTTCCAGGAGCTTCAATAAACATGAAACATTAGTCACCCACATAGACGAAAACACTGAAGCCATTCCCTTCTTATTTATTGAAGCCATTTTAGGTTAGGAAATAACAACAACAACAACAAAAAAAACGACTGTAAAAGTGACCCATTGTTACTTAGAAAATATATTTCGTAGCAAGAAAATTGTTCTGAAGCAATCATCTTTTTGGCTAAGTTTTAATACAATGGTGATCCTTTAACAGTCATAAACTCCTGGGGACAAAAGTCTTAACTCTGTTGGTGACAGCAGATACTACTTAAATACCGTCTTGTCTTAGAGTTCCAGAGTGTCTCATAAAGCAAATGATTATGATTGTTTAAAAGCCTGTTCCCAGAGTGAGCGCCAGACCTGCAGTGGGAAGCGTGTTGTCTGAGAAGAATATAAGGCAACTGGGATTTTATCTGACAAATACAGCAGTAAGTATGTTCGTGAAGAGTCAGTGTGAACACTGCAGAATTAGTCTCATGACTTGATATGAAGAGCAAATAAAAATTAATACAAACTATGAACCAGAGTGTAAGGCAATGTCTTTTGTGCAGCTCCTGAAACCCTCCCCAGGGGTTTGCAGAAAGACTGACTTCTCCCTCTGTGTGGTGCCAATATCCATTCTGTGGCATGGCAGGGAAGGTGCCCGATGGAACCTGAACCCTTTTGGCCAACACTAGTAAGCTCTTGGACAACTATGCCATATTTTCTCTTTTCTTCAAATACTAGCACTAATTCTTACCCAGGTCATTGTTGATCTGCTAACCAATGGTGTCAGCAAGTTAGGGATTTGAGGTCTGCTTAGAAGTCCTGATCATTGTCATTTAAAAAGAAAGAGAAGAAGGAGGAAAAGGAGGCAGGAAGAGGAGAAAGATAAAATAAACAGAGTGTGTGGAAGGATTTTAGAAAGACCCTAGGGCCGTGCCTTGCTAAGATGTTTAGAATAAAACCTGACTCTTTAACCAAGCTGGCAAGGCAGTGAGCGTGACCTTGCACCAGGCTCTCTCTTCACTTTCACCTCCGGACTAGTTCCCCTGATCATTCAGTGCAAACCACCCGCATGTCCTTGATGCTCCTCTGACTCAATCAGAATGCAGCTGCCTCAGGACATTTGCACTTTCTGTTACCACAACCTGGAATGTTCTTCCTCCAGCTAACCCCTTCTATTGGGGGTCAGCTCTGAAATAAAATGGCATGGGCTTTGTTAAGTGCTCTTTCAAGTTTCTAATGAAAGAAAAAGAAAGTTTGTAATGAAAGCAGAAGCTCACCAATAAAAAAATTTACGGAAGAAAGATAAGAATAAATAACGTAGACAAAGATAAATGTTAAAATATTAAACAAGCAAATAAAGTAATGCTTATTGTCACTAAATAGATCAACCCATGCAAAAACACTGTATCTACCAATGAGTACCCCCCCTAAATCAAAGACTTCCGTGTAGAACTGAAACTGAAATAGTCATGCCCTACTGGTGACATTTTAAATTAAAACATATTTTGGGAGGAAATCCATTGGCAATACATATGGGAAGAACTATAAAATGCTTCAAATCTTTCACATGGAAAAATCACTTTTAGAAAGGGTTCCTGTAGAATGTTAATTTCTATGTATTCCCTACCGTGCTGAAATTTTAGCGATTCAAGTATACCAGAATGATCAAGTATATGGTGGTTGAACAACAAAATTATGTTACGGGGTAGCCTTAAAAGGTTAATTAACAAGGATATGTAAAAACTAGAAAGAGTTTGCAATCTTGTTGAAAAAGCAAAAGCAAAATGAAATTTATCTGTCCATAGAAGGTAATCTGCTAGAGTAAAATGAGGATTTTGCCTTTCAGGCTTTTTCAAATGTGTATTTCACATTCAGTTCTGATGCCTTTGCAGCTTTCGTGAAGGAACACAATGACTCCAGTCCTTGGGTTGTTTTCTTCTCTTGCTAATTTCTGACTTGAGCAAAGATAGCAAGCCTGCCGTAAACACGGGTAAGTATTTTGTGTTACCATCTGCAGACCTGCGACTTCGCACAAGCCTGGGGCATCCTGAGGGGAGAGCCTGCCTCCCTAGCAAACACTCCACAGGAATGGAGAAAATGTGAGAGCCTCCCATCCCCTTTACCTCTAACTGGGTGAGACTTCAATCAATCCGACTAAACAGAAAGCATATGGAACATGACAGTGTTGTGAGGGACGCAAGAACGTAGGGTTTCCGGGGCTTTAACAAGTGACATAGTTGCTAATTTTCTGACAATGTTTGCCTTCAAGAAAATGCTCGTGTAATGTGTTCCTTCATCATAGTTCAGTAAGGAATGAGTCTCTTTTTGTGGATTCTATGTCTTTGTTTTATTTTGGATAATTAAAATGATGCAGAGGGGAAGGCAAATAGGAACATAATCTAAAAACGTGAGAAATAATACCAATAATGATGGGTGAGTATTTATTGAGCGAAAGTTGGGAGAACCAAACATAGAGTATCTTGTCGGTGCGTGGGAGGTGGGGGCTCCCCAGACAGATGTGCCTTGCATGCAAGTCAGTGAGGCATTGGACAACACGGCATTTGGGGACCCTCGGCTGGGGGAGCATCAGAGAAGGACCCAAGAGGTAGAAGGGAAAGGGGCTTCTCAGGCTGTGCTAAGAAATGGAACTTAATCCTGAAAAGAAAAGAAGACATTGAAAGCCCTTTAGAGGGTGCCTGGTGGGCTCAGTCGGTGAAGTATCTGCCTTCGGCTCAGGTCAGGATCACAGGGTCTTCAGATCTAGTCCTGCATCAGGCTCCCTACTGAGTGGGGAGCCTGTTTCTCCCTCTGTTTCTCTCTCTCTCTCTCATGAATAAACAAATAAAATCTTTAAAAAAAAATAAAAATAAAGAAAGCCCTTTAGAAAGAATATACTATTCTTGTTTTTCCCAAAAGAGGAAAAAATAATAATTCATGGACCACTTCCCCAGAGCTCCTTCTGCAGACATCAGGAGGTGCCTGAGTTGTAAAACAAGGCCTAGAACATCAAGAGCTCCATGAAGTAGGGGAGCAGCAACATTTCTGGACAAACCACTGGCAGTGGTGACTTGTTATTACAATCCTGTGCTTCTCCAGCCCCGAGGCTGCACTGTGCAGTGAACCCTCTCACCCTCTTGGCTGTATTCGCGTTGCTCATGCAAAAAGAAAGTGCTAATGGGTGTTTCCTTCACTTTCAGAAGAGCCTATTTGTTTCACATGAGCTCACTGCCACCTTGTTTTAAGGCACGCCTTTCACCACCATGAGAAAAGCTGTTGGAAATGCCTTCCAAGCCCCTTACGTGTGCTGGGAGTCCCCTTGAATGCATCTCAGAGCAGGACTGATGGGAGAGCATGGACCAGGCACATGAGTGTCCCTTTGAAAGTCTGCATCTAAGTGGCTGCTTGCCATTCAGCCTAGTATTTGCCAGACTGAAACCAGGACAGGTCATCCAATAGCGGGGCGTGGTTTCCCAGGGGAGTGGTTGGAAAATCTGGGACCTGTGGCCACCATCCAGCAAATCCATGGGTCCACAGGTGAAGGAGGGCAGCTGAGAAGTCCCTGGTGCAGGTTGCCACATTTAGCACATAAAAATTCGGATCACCCAATTGATATACTTTTCAGTACAGATACATCTTGAATATTGTGCAGGAAATTCTTAGACTAAAACAATATTTCTTGTCCATCTGAAATTTATGTTTAACTTGGCACTCTGTGTTTTCTATGTCATCCTGACCCTGAGGACTCTACGGACACCAGGATCGTGACAAGCCAGTGGGGCAAAGCACTCCGGGGCTGACCGGTGGCCCAACATCCTGTAGGGCAGACATTCAGTTATAGGGTGGCTATGTGTCTCCCTGCTGAGTTAAGACCTGGGCATTGTCTTGTGTCTCCATGTCTCCAGGGGAATACAACTAGAGGACCAGCCCCAATCCAGACCCACCCTCTCCAGGAGGGGAGACCTGGACTGCTAGCAGGAGTCCCAGACCTCCAGGCACCCGCTCTGTTCAGAATATAAACATGTTCCCTGCGATGCTTTGTAATACTGATCACAGGGGCCCAACTGGAGACCTACCCTAACTGCCTCTGCTGCCTGGTGATTTTGTGCCGTGGCTCGTGGGTTCTAGTCCTGCGTCTTTACCGTTTCCTTTCTCTCTTTCTCCCCCTCCTCCACCCTCTCTCTCCCTGCCCCTTGGTCAGTGCTGACCCATGAGTGTCCATCTCTGACCTTCCCTGGGCTGTGATCTAAATGGTCACCTTCTCCAGTCCCATCTGGGATTCCAGGATGCTTCATTGGCTGCAGTGGGACGTTGTGACCCTCCTGCCAGGCAACATCCTGGTCATGTCCATGCCTGTGCTCCAGACCAAGCCAGCCCCCATTACTGAAAACAGCATGAGGGACCCTCTGGGCAGCCTCCCTACCTTTCTGCTTGGACCCCAAGGCTGAAGTAACTCATCAATGTGTTGACAATCAAGGAGAGAGACAGCAGCATCAAACATCCAAAACTCAAAATCAGAAAAGATGCAGAAGCATGAGTGGGGGTTGGAATCTAATTCTGAATATATTTACAGGGAGAAGAACTAGGCCATTAAACAGAGATTTCTCAGCAAGCCAAGTCCAGGCAGCCCGGTAGCTGCCAAACTGTGTCTTATCTGGCTTTAGATTAAAATTGGAAATCCCAAGTCCTTCCTGTACACCCCTGCATAAAATCTCCACAATCCCACTGTGAAACAAAACTAGCGTACAAATAATCTGGACACTGAAAGAACAAATTATAAGCATCCGTCTTCAAAAAGTTAAAAAAATGTACGTTTCAGGAGAAAAACGAGATTCTGACCTGGGGGACGCTGCTTACAGCACTGAGGCAAACGGCGAAGACTCGGGAAATCTAATTTCCAGGCTCCTAGACTCTACTTCGATGTCCAGAGCAAGATGAGGGGGGTTTCAGGCCACGAGACACATGGCACATCACAGCCACGGCCCCCGCTGCAGGCACAGTGCATACCCCGTTCCAGCGTCTGTCATCGCTAAGACTCTGCTTTCGGGGTGGGGGGGCAGATAACCTATCCCCTGTGCATGAGGTACCAGGTAGTTCTGGTGAGATCACACTTCACTTCTAAAAGCAAGATATGATTTAATGGGAAAGCAAGAGGGAATCGATCAACACACAGATTTTAAGGAATATGTTTGATGCCAGCTACCTTCCCTTGGCTGCACACCCTGCCTTCAGCTTTCTCTTCCAATTTCTACGACCCACACCAACACGTTCGCTCACCTAGCTCGCTTCCAGCCTTTGAAGAACCACAAGTCCCTCGTCCATGGGGACTGTGGTTTAGTCCATTTGAAAAAGAAAAGGAAAAAACAATCTCCTCTCCAAGCGTTTATGATATCCAAGCTCCAGGACGGGTGCTTCTTGGATACACACGGGCACCGGTCTACCTTTCTTCCTGCGTTTGCCACTTGCCCACTCATCGTGGGGTGTGTGCCTGCATGTCCCATGCACAGAGAAGAAGAATTTGTCTGCCCTCAAAGCCCTCCACGTAGGAATGAGTTCGATGGCCATCTCCTCGTCCCTCGCTATCTGGAATTCTGCCAGTTCTTATAACTGATAGAAAGATAAGCCCGGTTTCTAAAGGAGGATGCACTGTGATCTACAAAATACTTGAAGAATTCAAAGGCATAGGTTTAGAACACAAATAACAAGGACAAAAGTGACGCAAGAACTTGGTGTCTGAGAACAGCCTTTAATACCGCT
>PISX010031196.1:0-17716 GCA_004024625.1 Mellivora capensis
AAAAAAACCACCATTGTTATTCATAAATGACATGATTTGGAATATAGAAAATCCAGATGAATCTACAAGCTCTTCTAGTAGATAAGGAATTCAAGTAAAGTCATTGGAATCCAGGTTAACATATTTAAAAACTGTATTTCTAAAACCAGTGATGAAGAAATGAAAAATGAAGTTTAAAAGGTACCAATTTCAATAACAGCCAAACATCAAAAACCCAGGAATAAATGGAAGGAAAGGTGTGCAAGACCTCTCCACTGAAAGCTCCTAGAATTCTAGAGAAAAATCAAAGAATGAAACAAAAGAAGGGGTATACCATGTTCATGGAGTGGAAGACTGCCTGTTGTTGGGTTTTGATTCTCCCCAGATTGATGCATACATTCAGGGCAGTTCCAATCAAAATCCTGGCAGCTTTGAGCACATTGTGGGGCACAGGGGACTGATAAATGAATTCTAAAATTTACATAGAGGAGTGCCTGGGTGGCTCAGTGGGTTAAAGCCTTTGCCTTCGGCTCAGGTCATGATATCAAGGTCCTGGGATCAAGCCCCGCATCGGGCTCTCTGCTCAGCAGGGAGCCTGCTTCCCTCCACCCCCTGCCTGCCTCTCTGCCTACTTGTGCTCTCTCTCTGTCAAAATGAATAAATAAAATCTTTAAGAAAATAAATAAAATTTACATGGGCATGCAAAGGGCTGAGGCCTAGCTAAGACAAGCTTGAAGAACAACAGAACTAAAGGACTCACCGTGAAGGCACAGCCACTAAGATAGCATTGTATTGGCACAAAGATAGACACGCAGATTGAAAAAAGTGGGAATGCTGTTGTAACATATTCGAATGCCCAGTGTGTTTAAAAAATTATAGCCACGGGCACCTGGATGGCTTAGTGGGTTAAAGCCTCTGCCTTCGGCTCAGGGTCCTGGGATCGAGCCCCGAATTGGTCTCTCTGCTCCGCAGGGAGCCTGTTTCCTCCTCTCTCTCTGCCTGCCTCTCTGCCTACTTGTGATCTCTCTCTCTGTCAAATAATTAAATAAAATCTTTTAAAAAAAATTATAGCCAAAAATTTTAAATACATTTAATGTATTTAATTGGACTTTGAATCCAACAACAGTGGAACACTTGACCCCAGCCTCACACAATTTGGGAACTGCTGGTGTGGTCTAATTCCCGTGGAAGGGACACTGAGGGGTGTGACCTGTTCCAGTCACAGAGGAGGCCAGCCGTCCAAGTAGGGAACACAAGCCAGGCCTCTGGGCTCTCCATGTGGCTGTTTGCTCCCCTCGAGTGAAGAAAAGGCAGGTTTGGGGAAGAACTTGTTAATACATGCACTCAGATGGGTTGACCTAGTGGGATGTTATCCCTAGAAGGAAACCATGAATCCCAGGCCTGTCACCACCCCGATCTTCAATCTTCATTGTCATCCTTCTCTTAAGCACAGCTGGGAGCACCCGACAACACCCCAGGGAACTGAAGGTACATGGATTTCTGGAGGGTTGTGTGAACTCAGAGCAAGTGCAGCTGGGACAGTGGGGGGGCCCAGGCAATCCCCCAGCAGGGGTCGGGGCTTCTTGGGAAGATTAGAGAGTCTGCTGTGAGGAGGGGAGACAAAAAGGATCAGAATCCTTTCTCGTGTGCTTGAAGGAGGATCATCTTATCATCACCTTGTAGGCCAGAATTCGGCAGCCTGGATCCACTCAAGGGCTGGGCAAAGTTGTCTCCCGCGCAGCTGTGGCACATAGTGATGTGTGTTTGTGTGTGTGTGTGTGTGTGTGTGTGTGTGTGTGGCGGGGGTGGGTCCTGACATCTTCCAGAGTTGCCGCACCTGCCCTTGGGGGCCGTTCTTTCCTAATGACCTAGCTGTCGTGGCTTCAGGGGACCAGCGAGCTAGACCTGGGGTCACAGAATCCTGGGGAGACCAGGAGAGCCCAGAAGCAGCTAGAGGGTCAGTGGTGAGGATGATACTTTTTTCGGATCACACACTCAGCTCGTGGCATTCCTCATGGAATAGAAAAAGCTACGGGAGCGGTCAGAAGCCCTGGGCTCGGGGCGCCTGGGTGGCTCAGTGGGTTAAGCCTCTGCCATCAGCTCGGGTCATGATCTCAGGGTCCTGGGATCGAGCCCCACATCAGGCTCTCTGCTTGGTGGGCCGCCTGCTTCCCGCTCTCTGCCTGCCTCTCTGCCTACTTGTCATCTCTGTCTGTCACATGAATAAATAAAATCTTAAAAAAAAAAAAAAGAAGCAGCAGCAGCAGCCCTGGGCTCAATTATTACTAGGAGCTGCTGTGTTTTGGGTTCTCATTATGAGGCAGGGGTCAAGTGCTTTACATATTTCTCATTGAATCTTAGCTCAGTCCATGACCAGGTAAATAGCTTTTATCTCCACACCGAAGATGGAGAAACAGAGGCATAGAAGGTTAAATGATTTGTCTTCGGTCATAGCCTTTGAGTGGTGGGGACGGTGCTCACACCGAAGCTTGAGGGGCGCCTGGGGGGCTCAGTGGGTTAAGCGTCTGACTCTTGATTTCAGCTCAGGTCTGGATCTCAGGGTCCACATCAGGCTCCACTCTGAGCCTGGAGCCGGCTTGAGATTCTCCCTCACCCTCTGCCCCTCCCCTGCTCAGGTGCATGTGCATTCGCTCTCTAATAAATAAAATAGAAACAAAATAAAACAAACAAAAACCCCAAGCTTGAGTGTCCACACCTTTATCCCCTGCGCTCTGCTGCCCCAGGTGGACCGAACCTACTGGGTCCCTCTAGAACCAAGTTAGTTGGCCTTTGCCCACGTGCCATTTCTGTCCACGAAAGTGGCCACGTGGGCAGGTTTTGCAGTTAGACTGAGGACTGAGCCCGGGCTCTGCCACCTCATGCCCATGGTATGACTCTAGCAAGAACCCCTTCAAACCTGTTTCCCTGTCTCTAACAGAAGCCCCAAGAGTAGGGGGGTCCTCTGCGGAAAGTAAGATAGTTGATTCTCCTTGTCTGCGGTGTGGTCGCATTATACAAGACCTCAGAGAACCGGGATTGGTGAATATGGCACCATCACTCCCAGCGGGGCGTGCTGAGTTGGGGTCCTTCTAGCCTCTGGTCACAACTTTTCATCAATCCGTACATAACTGTGTTTTATATGTGTTTCTGTTTAAAGGCACCTTGCCTAATATGACTGTTGATTCCTGAAGATCAAACTCACGGCCAACCGAACGGTAACTCGTGACTGACACAATTTACGTGACACACGATGTCCGCATGGGAGTGCCAGACTCCCAGTACTATGCTTGGGGGCCATTTTAAGCAGCAAAATCACCAACAGAAAGCAGAGATGTTGCAAAATTGTGGCACTAGACAGACAGCAAGGCGGACACGTGCTTATGGCCCAAGGGCCGTGACATGTGGGCGGCGGGGGCTGTCCTCGGGTAGACACGTGTGCAGAAACATGCGCATTGGGCAACTCAGATTTGCTGAGAATGACTGTAGGAGAGCGGGGCGGGGGGTGTGCTTTAAGATTGTAAATAAATTTCAGCGAGTATGTGAATTTGTAAATACAGAGTCCAAGACCATGATCTACTGTGATGGACTTATAGGGCCTGGCCCACGCTTGACACTCAATACTAACCTCTCAGGCCACGTCCCCGCTCCATGGACCGCCTCACTTGGTGGTGACTGCAGTGTCCCCCCGAGAGCAGCCATTATGCTCTCGAATGAAACCCTAGATGAAGCCCAGCCTAGAACTTGGCACAGAACCCACCCCTACACTTGCGTGAACGAGAGCAGGTCGCTTAGCTTCAGACTCTGAGCCCTCGTCTGTGAACGGGGAACGGTCCTGTCTACCCTCCAGGGTGTGGAGACCCTCAGCAAAGGAGATGCCTGCCAAGGACCAGAAGTCCCCGGCTAGGCTCCTGGAAGGCCCTTGGGACAGAGACCAGCAAGGCTCCCCATTGTTTCAGCGGTTCATTGACGAGGGCTGTCTTTACTTCCCCCTTCCGACCCACACGAGGCGCGGACCCTGGGCCAGCACCCCCTTCAGAACTGTGTCAAGCCACTTTCTGGCCATTAATCTCTAAGAGTCTGTCAGGACCATTTGCATTAGCCTGTCTGCAAAAAACCCCAGCTGGGCCCCAGTGGACCAGAAGTGGGGCTTGGGAAACCAAGCTGCTGTAGCCAGCTAGGAGCGGAGGCTCCGAGGTGTCCCAGCGCCCTCGTGGACCAGCTCCTGCCTCATGCCATCTGTGCCCCAGCCAAGCCTATGGGGGGGTGCAGAGTTGTAGGACATCATGGGGTGGCCACCCCTTAGAGGGGACACGGAAGAGACACCACCTCCTACCTGACGAGAGGGTAGGGATGCTGATGGAGGACGCTGGCTGGAGCACTCCCCACCACTACCCCGAAACTCTGGGGTCGGATGGGAACAGCCCAGCCCCGCCCTGGAACCCGGAACTTGGACCCGGGGGCAGCGGGCAGAGATGGAGTGCGCATGCGTGCTGGTGGGTGGGAGGCCGGGGGCAGAGCTCTGAAGACAGACTGGGCCCCCGCCCCGCCCCCACCTCCCCAAACACAGACTTGTCCTTCCCGTGATGACCATGCAGCTTTCTTAATGGAACACAATCGCTGAACCTGGTACATTTCAAGCACTTTAGCCTTCCAGGGCACCAGACTGCTGAGGAAAACCATCTTCTGTGGGCGCCATGTTAATGAGAGGCCAAATTTCATATGCTTGCAAACTTTCCCCCTGCCTCCTGCTGTCCTGGACCCCGCCTTCCCCCGCCTCAATAAAAGATTGCATCAGAGAGAGAGAGAGAGAGGGAGAGAGATTTCCATAATTTATAGTATGGACATTTCACTGGGGACAAGCGCTAATCTGTACTTACCGATACATTTAAGAAAATGCATCCTCTTGCAAGCCTGCAGCATTTATGACTCTTGGCACAAACCGCAATGCTCAGTCTTCAATTAAGGGACACCTTAGGGTTCATTATCACACAATCGCTCCCTGTGAACCATGCCAAATGCTGTTTTGGCACAGAGCTTGGAAGATGAATTAGAAGGAAGTCTTCTCTGTAATGCCCTCTCCCCAGCTCCCATTTCCATCATCAGCGTTTACGTCCTCCTCCCGCTCGCCTCTCCTTCTTTCCAAGTGGCTTTTACTATTCAATTTCTCAACGTCAAACTCGATTCTCTGGAGGTGTAGTTAAAGATGCCGCTGCTTCTTTTTGTCTTCCGGCTCTCAACGGGCCTCGGCACGGCTGCAGATGGGCTGCTCTCCACACCCCTTTTCGGCCTCAAGAAGGCACAGATGCTTTTTTTCCCTTCCTCTTAGAGCGTGGGGTAGAAAAGAGAAAAGGGACCCGAACCGGAGACACACACACACACTCACACACACCCACAGCCGTAAGGAGGGCTCTGCACGGGTCCTCCGGGCACCAGGCGTCTCCATGAGACGACACACATAAAGCTAGCAGCAAAGGCAGGGCATTTTCAAAACGGGGAAGTCGGGAGCTGTGTTTGGAGCCGGTTGCTTCAACGGACCAGAAAGGAAGGAGGAAAAAAGAGGAGTGGAAGGCTCTGCCTTGATACCCTCCAGAGAAGGGCCCCCACTGTCCCGCTGTGTCCTGAAACCACTGGACCCTCCCTGAGTTACACCTCTGGGTAAGGAGGACCCTCCTTTTCTTTCCTTGATGGAAACACCAAAAGCAAATGCGCACCTCAGCTGGCACTTTCCAGCCCTCCTGGCGACCCTGGGTCCCCCAGCGTGGCCCGGGGCCCAGAGTAAATGCCTCCTGGCGTGCCAGGAGGGAGCAGCCCAGGCAGCCGCAGCCAGAGAAGACTGTGGGAGGACGGCAGCGGCCCAGTGCGCCAGGCCAAGGCAGCCCTACCTTCTGCGCCAGGGAGAGGGGGTGTGGGTGTGTGTGTGTGTTGGGGGGAGCGGGTGGAGGGGGGGCGAGCGGACTCAGTTACGGGAAGTGAGCTGATCCAGCTGCGGGAGCTGGTCACAACCTCCCCTAAATGAAGCTTCCAGCTCCGCTTCCCCTGACAGCGCCTCTGCTCGAGGACACTCGTTATTGACTTCTCAGTGTCACACCCATGTCAAGAGCCGCTTAGACGTGACAGGTAAGAGGGGCTGTTGGTAATCAAGGCTCTCGAGTCAGACTGTCAAATTATGCAAAGCCATTAAAATAAAATTAGCTTAACGAAGTAGCTAGAAATCTAGATCTGGCTCCGAGTCGGGCTGGTATAGTGCAAAGAGTAAGAACCTTCGCTTGATTTTATTCGAGGGGCAAGGGGGCAGAGGGAGGGACCTGGGCGGAAAGGAAAGCAAACAGACTAAAAATACTTCGCCCACAAGACGGCTTGTGGAAATTTTATTATATAGAGTGTAAAATGAATTGTCAGTCAAATAAAAAGAATACTTTTTTTTTAAAAAAAACAACAACATGCATAACATTTTCCAATTGCCTTTTTTTAATAGTTAGACATTTCAAGCATTATAAGGAAAATAAGGAGAAAAACCCAGAAACTGTAACTTCGGTACATTTCAAACGGAATGTCCCTCGGGTCAATTAAAAATGCAAGAAAAAATAGCTTCGACTCCGTTTTTCTTTCCTTTAAAAATACATGTTATCTGTACAAGACGCACTACAGTAAACACTGGAAATCATATTATCCCTTTTATTAAATCAAAATTATTTAATTCATATGGTGGTTAATACTAGATTTATTTATTCATCTAGTTAATTTGACAAATATTAAGAAAATATTTAAAAGAAAAAAAGGAAGAAACATCTTGGAATTAAACAACAGTTACTACATTTTCACGCGGTTTAACGTTCCACAGTGTTTGTTAAAAGTTATATCGAATTTCTTTTTAATATTAAAAAATAACAGTATTTATATTTCTGAGAGAAGACAGAAAGGTTTTTCGTTTTGTTTTTAAAACAAGCTTGGAGGTCTTAGATACACAATTGCAACTGGTAATGGAGACACGAAAAAAAACGTATGCTAAACACACGGACACGTTTTTATATTACCCCTTTAGCACTCTAGAAATTATACAAACCCTATAAAATGCCCCCTCCCAATCCCTGTTGGACAGCAATACAATTATCTGTCTCAATTCAGAATTCACATAATTAATTACAATACATAATAGTTCAGTTTTTTTAAAAAATGCAATAAAACCAGACAGCCAAGATAACAAGAAATTAGAAGTAAAACATTTAATGAATTTACACATTTAAGAATATTTAAATACTGTTTAAAAAATTTTTAAAGAATTTGTTACATACCACCTAAGACTTCCAAGCCACTTTCTGTTGCAACAGAAAAAAACTGTAAATAAAAAGACACACAACAAAACGGAACAGAACAAAACAGAAACACACCGTGTTGAAATGTCACTGCTCTGAGGCACACGCTGGTGCCTGAATTTGCAGGTCTCACTCCAGAGAGAATCCCAGAGCTTACACATTTGAAATAACAAACAAAAATAATGAAACAAATTATCAGCAATTTTTAGTAACTAATTTTCCCGATTTTTAGAAAAATCCTGTTAATCTAAATATATAGTGTTTCACAGAACAAAACAAAGGTTCTTCATCAAAAGGTTTGCAAATCTAAAAACCTCTGTTACAAATAGGTTTTCGCTCACAATGATTTCGGGGAGGAAAGAGCCGCAGGTTGCCGTCCTACTGCTCCTGTGGAAAGAAGGGGACAGAAGTTAGTGAGGTCAGCTCCCGTGACCTCGTCTCGGTCTGGGGCTCTGAAGGTTTGGGGGTTGGCTCCGAAGCGGGCACGGACACACGGCCCGCGTCCGTGTGTCCTGGGATCCAGGACAGACAAACCCTCTCCTGCACAGGAGGCCCTGGGCGGCTCCCCAAGCCCAGGTACCGAGGGCGGGACAGGGGAGCGCGTCCCTCCCCTTAGCCACCCACCAGCCCCGACACCCGTCTCCCCCGGGCCCACGCACAGAGGGACCATTTTGGCAGTGAGACGATCAGCGAGCTTTGGGTCTAGGGCCTGTGGGAACTGGCACGCTGTCCACGGGGACCTGGCCGGCATCAGGTCACCTGGAGAGTGCGCCTGAGACACGCCTCAGGGCAACCTTTGGCCATCCTCCCTATGTTAGTAAGAAATCCGTTTTTGGCTTCTGCCTGGACAGAGCGCCCCTGGCTTCCACGAAGGGTGGAGATCTGGCGTTCTGCCCCGCCCGGCCTTCAGACCGTCTGGACTCGCCCTCCTCCTGCAGCTCCTTGCCGCTGCCTGGGGGACAGGCTGGCCACACCATCCTCTTTAAGAACAGTAGTGAGTGTGACTCCCCCGGTCCCTACTGCAGTGCCGAGCCCTCCCAGAGTCATAAAGTCTGGTCCTTTCATGGACGGTGGGGGAAACTAAGGCCTAGAGAGACGGAGTGCCCCTCGGCACCGCAGTCCCAGGGCTCGGACGTGAGGGAGGGGCAGGCACTTCCTCGCTCACGGGCCCAAACCTGCGGTCTCCGGGGCACGGAGAGGAGGCCCTGCACGGCCAGAGCCCGAGCCGTTCCTCCACAGCCCGGCCTTCCAGCCACAGGCCCGGGAGTAAGGGGGCTCGGGCTGGCCTGGGAAGTGCCCGCGCCGCTACTGACCTGGCCGTGGGCCTGCGCCTGCCCTAACGTCTGCCCGTAGAAAGCGACCTGCTGCCTGTAATATTCCGCCCAGGCCATTGTGTAGTCGGGCGGGGAGCCGGCCTGAGGAGCGGCGCTGGCAGCGTGACCTGGTTGACAAAGGAAAGCACAGAGGTTAGCGGGGGTGGCAAAGGACGCTGTCAGCTCGGAGGGGTCCCGGGGCAGCTGGAACAAGGGCCGACGCAGTCTCCCTCTGGACGCTGGACGAGCCACCGGGACACCGTGCGGCCGGGTGCTGCCCAGGGGCACAGAGGGCTCCGAGCTGCCTGCTGCCTGGCCCTGCTCTGCCCCCAGACCTCACGGCTGGCTGTCGGCGCTTCCCAGTCACCCTTGCTGCCCGTCTGCCTGCGCATCGGCTGCCAGAGACAGAGAGACAGAGAGAGACACACACAGAGAAATAGCACAGACAGATGGCCAGGGTGGGTGGTGAGTGGAAGGGGAGACGATGGAGGAGGGAGAAGAGGGAAAGGAGTGCGGGTCCCCGGCCTGGGTGCGGGGGTGCCCCTGTGCAGGCTCCAATCCCAGGAAGGCTGGAAACACAGGCCCACATGTGCCTGCGCATCTGGATTTGGGAGGTCTGGGAGAGACGGGGCATCTGGCGTCTCAGCAGGGGCTCCGGGTGACGATGACCTCCCTGACCCCACCGAAGCCCCGGGGATGATGCTCAACGCCAGGACGACCACAGTCGTTTGCCAACCAGCAGGTAACACCCTGAGCAGTCACAGCGCGCCTCCCCTGACCACGCTCCAGCTCGACACTTTGGAACTCGTACCGGGATTTAGGACTAATTTTGGTTGCTGTTACTTGATTTTTTTCTTCTCTTGTTAACAAGATGGGCTTAGTTCCTGGCACAGCTAAGAGCACAAGCTTACTCGAGAAGGGAAACTGGCACCTGGGCACCGGCTCTGACAGCAGGCTCCCTTCCTGGAGTCTTACCCTTTCTCTGTTCCCTGCCCTGAAATGACCAAAAAGAGCTGGGAGGCAGCATGACGGCCAGGGACCGGGACGCCTGCTGGTCTGAGCCCTGGCCCAGCAGCTCCAGCAGGCCCCAAGCTGTCCTCAGGCCCTTTAGCGTCCAGAAGGTGGGCGACTTCACCACGTTCCCTCTGACGGGACACACAAGGGACGCAGGGAGACAAAAGCGGGGACTGAGACCAAGTCACACAGGGAAAACGCTGAAAAAAACCACAAAGGTGACAGGGAACCACAGACAAGGAGGCCCACAGACAGGCATGGGGCACGGGGCCTAGGGATCTGCTTCTTCAGAAGGCCGGCTCACTCACTCTGCTTTTTGTAATAGTCTTCCCAGGCCTTGCTGTAGTCGGGCTGGCTGCTTGGCGGCTGGCTCTGCTGGCCTGTGCGGGGAACACAAAAGCAGTCAGGCCCCCGCCGGCTGAGCGCCATGCCTTAGCCGGGTCCCAGCCCTGCGGCCCAGAAGGCAGTGGCCAGGGAAACTGCGATGCCCCAGGGGGCCTAGGAGGTGTGACTGAGGTCCCTGTGAGGAGGGGGTTGGACAGGACAGCTAACCCCCAAGAGCAATGGGTCAGAACAGCCTCGACCCTTCAGATGGAGATTTGAGCTCGGGGAGCCCCTGGGGCCAGAGTGACAGAGTCTGAGGCTCCCTGAATCGCCCTCCAAACCCGACAAAGAATCCCAGTGGTGCTGACCGCACTCTCGTCACCCGGCCCTTCTCGCACACACTAACGGCTTTCTCTCCGGACAAGCAGAAGTGCAGGGAGAGCACGTGGGAAAACGGCCCGGAGACCGAGCCCGGCGACTGTGACAGAAGACGGGGTACACCCAGCAGAGGGGCCGAGTGCCACAACATGCACCTGAGCCCGATCTAGCCTCATGCCTTTCTGGGGGAGGCATGGATGGGGACAGGAGGTGTGTGAGGCTGTTCCAGCAGGGCAAGCCGGGACGCCTGCTCTGCCTGGCGCTAGCAGCAAAGATCTGGGGGGGGAGTGGGGGAGTGGCAGCCGCCTGTCCCGGGCATGAAGGGGTCATAAGCCCTGACCGGAGCGACAAGTCGGGACCTTCTTCTCTACCGAGGTCAGGGCTGGCTTGTGTGTTCCCTGCGTGGACCGCCTTCTGTCCTGTCTTGTTAGAACCGCAGTTGGCCACCAGCGGGCAGGACGCGCTGGTGACCGTGGTCACAGCAAAGTGTCTTCCCTGCTAATTAATTTACTGCAGTCTGAGGAGGGGCGTGGGGTGACAGGAGTCTGTGTGTGGGGCTGGGAAAGGAAGTGAGGTGGGAGGAACACACGGGAGAAGCATCCCCTCCCCATCCTGGTCCTTCCAGTACGGCAGGAAGGGCCTGAGGACGATACTGAGCACAGAACACAATGGTTGTGGAGGATGTGGGCAAGCAGGGGTTCTTCCAAACAAGACTTCACTGACAGAAACCAGTTCTCACCGCCCCCTAGAGACAAACACAGCTCCACACCACGAGACAAGGACGGGAACAGAGGCAAGAACCCAGGCCCCGTGTTTTCTTCCACTTTGCCCTATAGGCCTCTGCCTGCGGCGGGGAGCGGAGCTGGGGCGCGGAACCGTGGCACAGGGGTCACTTCCCCTCAGGCAGGAGGACATACCCCCTACCCACACCCCCCAGTTTAGGGCTTTCCTACAGAGTCTCTGTCCTGTACAATGGGGCAAATGTGAAGTCAGCCCGGGGCCACCTCTCCTCTCGCAGGCCCTTTTCCATCAGAACAGGAAACGCAAACAGGCTTGGGAGCCAGTGAGTGCGGTGAGAAGGTGAGACGGCCCTGCGGACTCTGGGGATGGGGCGCCGGTGTTCACGATGAAATTCTTTCTAATATTCTGCATGTTTGAGACGTTTTGTTAAAAAAGTGGGGGGTGGGAAAAATGAAAAAAAAAAAAAATGCAACCATACAATTTCAGAGCTCACGGTTACTCTGGAAATCGAACCCAAACCTTTCATTTCTCAGACACCAACTGGAGGCCAGAGGAGGGGAAGGTGTGTAAGGCCACACACGGCATCGGCCTCTGGCCCCACAGGGTGCTCGTGCAGCTGGGACCTGGAGCTGGCACCCCGGGCAGGGCTTCCTCACAGCGGCGCTCTGCTCAAGGGGGCAGCAGGAGGGGCCCGGAACGCGGGCTCGGTCCCTTGTGAGCCAAGCAGCCACAAAGCAGTGTGGCGCTGCGAGGACCATGGGCAGCCGCATGGAAGGACGCCCTCGACACAAAACAGCCGCCGCCTCAGGGGGACAGAAGAACGGATGGCAAGCTGTGCGGTTTGGTTTGGTTCTGAAGGCTGTGGGAGATCCAGCTCCAGAGGGATTCCCGGAGTCCGTGTGGGGGCCCGAGCGCAGGCCGAGGGGACTGGACGCCAACAGGGACCTTCTCTAACGGTCAGCTGTCCGGCAGAGGTGTCCCTCCACAGAGCTAACTCTCCAGCTGTGTGCTTTCTGAAAGGTTCAGGAGACAGAAAGACCATCCCCTCTAAGGCAGTACTGGAGAGAAAAGGGGGAGACGGTCACCCACAGGCCCGAGCCGGGGCGGGGCCCTGTCTGGGAGGGAGGTGAGGGGAGGAGCTGCCGGCTGGGCCAGGCCCCACCCATCTGTGGGCCCAAAGCTGACAGGAGCCCCTAGCTCGGAGAAGAACAGAGGAAATGGGAGAGAAAGGCTGGAAAGGGGGGCCAGGAGAGAGCCGGCCTCCTCCCTTGCTCAGCTGGAGGCCCGCCACAGGCTGCTGGTGGCTCCCGCTGCCGCAGGTGCTCCTGGCAGCTCTGGGGAGGGACGTGCGGGCGTACTGGCCAAGAGACGCAACTAGAGCGTTTCAGACACGTCGGCCCCCCAGCCCTCCCGCGGGGTGTGCGCAGTCCCACCTCCTCCCGGGTCACTTACTTGGGACCTGCTGTGTGGGCTGCTGCCACGCCTGGTAGGTGCTGCCCCATCCCTGGGTCAGAAAGGCCGGAGGACCACTACGGAGGACAAAAGAGTCACTGGTTCCAGAACAAGCCACACCCCCGTCTCCTCAACTAGGTCCACCTCCCCCCAGGCCATCCGTGATCTGGTGCTTCCTGGCTCTCCCCCCACCCCTGGGCAGTGGCCACGTGGCGGCCCTGGCCCCGAGAGTCCTGAGAGTCCCACGCGGAGTGAGAAGTCGCCTACCTCACAGGGGTACTGTGGGGGTTTCCGTTCACTTTAGCAGCAATGCTCGGGAAGCAGCCCGAGCTCCTTGGGGGAAACGTGCTAAAAGAAAGTGAAGAACAAATGAACACGGCGGGCTGAGGACCAAGGCTGGGGGGGTGGGGGAGACAGCCGCTCGGGACGCCCGCGCTGACAAGGCCCTCACCCCTGGGACAGGTCAGTGGGCTATGAACAGCCTAGAGGGACCGTTCGAGAGAGGCAGAGGGAAGAATCTTGCTCACACCCAAGCTTTTGGCCGGCCCTCCCCAGAAGCAGCTGGAGAGAGGACCTCTTGAGACGGAGTGAACTCTGCCCGCCGAGACCGACGTGAGAGACTTACTTCTGATGAGGCGTGGCAGGTGGCTGGCTGAAAGGGCTCTGTCCAAAGGCTCCGGGCGCTCCGAGACTGGTCCCCTGTCATGGGCACACAGGGAGCTCTCACTTCCCGTCGGCTGCACCTCTGCCCTCTGCCCAGGCCCCTCCCACCCCCGGCAAGCTACAGCTTTCGGGGACACAGACTCAAGTGACATCCAGATACCCTCTGACACTCGCTAGCCTTGCTTCCCCACAGGGGCTTCACTTGCAGAAATGGCTTCTGCCCCCTTGAGTGACCGAAACCACCACACAGCCCATACGAGCGCCGTCACAGGTGCCCTAGCGCGTCACCCTGGGGGTAGGGACCAACCTGCTTGACTCTCCCGTCAATTTAGGCTGGCCCATGGCTCTTTCTGCCATTCTACGTCCCCTTTGAGGTGAGCAGTGGCCAATCTGTCCTCCATCAACACTCCCTTTCTTTATCTGCTTTGAGGTGCCTGAAACTAAAGCCAGAGTCAATGAAAGCCGCCTGCAGGGCTGGCCGCCAGGGCCGCGCCCGCGGGAGTCCGGGGCGGTGCTGGGGGAAGGCTGCCGCCCCAGCTGCTCATCTAAGCCTGCAGGGGACCCAGCTCTGGGCCTGAGCTGCTGCGCTGCGGGGCCTCGGGGGGCCTCGGTGAGTTCTGCCAGGGGGCTTCCTCCAGCGCGCCCAGGCCTGGCCCTGGCATCCCTGGGCCCCAACCTTCCCCCTTGGCAACGTGGGAGGGGCTGCCCTCACGTGACATGCGGACCGGAAGGCACAGGAGGTACCAGGTTCTGGGGAGGAGCAGGTGCCTTGGACGTCCAAAAGAAAAGCCAGCTACCGTTAAGCCGGGCCGGGGAAAGACCTTGTACGTACGCCAACTTTCTCATCTATGAGATGTCTGGCCGCCTCGATCTGCTGAGGGACGCCCCTGATGGTGAACATCCGCAGGTTGGGGTCGGTGCTGGGAGGGGGGTTCCGCTGGAGCTCCACGTGCGCTCCTGACTGCTGATTTATGCTTTTGATGTTCTCGCCCCCTGCAGGCGGGTGGACACAAGACACAAGGGTAAGTGGCAGTTGTGGCAGACCCAGAGGCCCGGTGGTCCTCTGCCGCTTCGGGGCGGGGGGCGGGGGGGAGGTGTCCTCCGCACCCCGGCCCTCACCCGAGAGCAGACAAGTACCTTCAACTGACTCCGAAACCCCTGTTCTGGCAAACACCAGGGCTCTCTCATTTGCAAAACCAGACTGAGGAGCGAGGAAGCTGGTTCTTCTCCCTGAACCAGGCTGAGGCCAGACACCGCACAGCACCCATGCCAGGGCCTGGAGCCCAGGGGTGTGCACGCCGGCGCTGGGCTCTCGGAGGCTCACTGCAAGCCCGCCTCTGCCAGGGGAACACACTCTGTCCTCATCCCTGTGGGCCACGGCCCTGCGGCTCCCTCCCCCCCACCAGCGCAAACAGACAGGCCACGGGCTCCAACAATGGCCAGAACCCACTGGGGCCTTCCACGACCCTTCTCAAGTCCCTGGGTCCTCTGGAGGGTGGGGTGGGGGAGGTCTAGACAGAGAGGCAGTCGAGGATGGGGGTCACAGAGGCCTGGGTGGAATGGGGTAATGAAAATTTAGTTGGACCCTTTGAAAAACCTTTGAGAGTTCCAGTCTCTTAATGAGATTTGCATAACAAAAGGTCCAGCAGTGTCACAATGGTTTGATTCTTCTTTTGAAATTTCACAGAATTTTCTGCTCAACTGGGGGGTGGTTAGAGGGGCAGAATACAAGGAAAACCCAGGAGCACGGAGTCTTGCAACATCAGAAAAAGACAGTCTGGAAAATCTGGTACAGGCGACCAGAGAACCCCAAATGACCAAAAGCAAAGACTACAGGCCAGTCTCTGTGTCACTCCACCCCGCCCAGAGTCAGAACCAACCTCAAACGAGATTCGTCATTTCTGTCATTTCTGGGTAACACGTGCACAGTCCCTCCAGCCGCTGCTGGGGCGCCCATCACGCCCATCAAAAAGTACACAAGGAGGATCCCAAGAGCAGGCCCGGCCCGTGTTGTGTCTTATCTCACCCTCTTGGGATACTACAGGCCCAGAAAGCAAAATCGGAGCCGGGGTCCTGTGGGCCTTCCTGAAGGCGGACACTGCAGGGAAGAAGCCCAGAGGAAACCAGGAAGCTGCTGGCCTTCGGGGAAAGCTTTGTTCAAACTGGTGCGTGCAGCATGTCAGTTTAGCGGAGGATAGGTTTCAATTTAAAAGCAAATTAAAAACAACAGCGCTTCCGTCAAGTTCCGCTGAGATTTAAGAGCATCCCTGCGTTTTCCACCTCAAGCACAGAGCCCGGCCAATGCAGAAAGTCACAGAAACGCCTTCTAGCTGCTCGGTGGCCTCTGGGTCAGAGCGAGCCCCTCCCAGCCCTACAACTACCGCCCTCTGCTCCTGTGTCACGATCTCATCCTCTTGGCACCAGGAAGAGTGAGCAGCTTTGCTCCTGGGCAAAGTGTTTCTGGGGCCTAAGGAAGGGCAAGAAGAAGGAACTGGAAGCCTTCCTACCGCACACCCAGTGCTTGAAGGAATCCTCCAGCCTCCCTCAGGCCCCGCTGGGTTCCAGAGGCAAGAGTACAAAAGGGCACACATGTGTGAGGCTGAGCGCCTGCAGCCCAGATGAGCCTGGCTCCCGTGGGCACTTGGAGCAGCCGCGCAGGCCCGAGGCCCGAGAGCGGGGCAGCATGCTAATGGGGGGAAGAGGCAGCACGAAACTGTGCGGGGCCGGAAGGAGTTCATTTAAGTTCATCTTCCTTCAAAATGAGGTCACCAGCTTGGCACATGGTGGCTGTCTACAGGCTCATTCAGCAGCCTGTCCATTCTTCCACCTGATGGGGGGCAGAAGCGACCCACCAGTGGCCCCCCAGCTGGACGTGAAATCGTAAAGCAATTAATCAAACCTGCTAAAAGGCCTGGCTGACAAGAGCAGGGCTGGCCGCTCTATCTGTCGCTGCTGCTGTATTTATCATGGAAATCCAGCAGGGGCCCGGGGAGGCGCAGCGTCTGTCCACGCACTGGAGCCGGGGCGGGGGGAGCGCAGCCTGCCTGCCTGCCTGCGGCTCCCTCTCCGGTCTCCCTCACCACGCGCCTTCCTTAAGAAGGTGCACGCCCAGCCCCTGTGCGTGTGTGTGTGTGTGTGTGTGTGTGTGGGAGGCAGTGGAGAAAGACCCCCGCTGACAAACTTCGGGCCTCCGAGGCCGAGGTCGGAACTCCAGGTCACACACAGATCAGTCACCGCTCCATGTGGGAGTCGCTTGGGATGACTTTGTCGAGGACAAGCCATAAGGGGCGGGTCCTGCCCACACCCTGATTTCCCCAACCACCAGGCCACTGAGTCAACTCTCCTTGACAAGATGGTCCTCAGAAGGCACAGAAACCTAGCTCCGCTTCTCACCCACAGGCACCCACCGGTCTGAATCTCCCAGCAGCCGCGCTGAAGGTCTGGGTGGCGGATCTGAGTCACCACAGCATCCGGGCAGCTGACAGCGTCCCCTGAGCCCTGATCAGCATGTACACCCCGCCAGGAAATGAAAACAAACCCACATTGTTCCTACCGCCTCCGAGAGATGAACGATCTAGAAGACGACACCAAGACAGGAGATACACGTTTCGAAGGAACACACCACACACGCCACCCACGGCAAGGCCAAATGCAGATTCCAGAAGGTGAATGAGAGGGCAGGAGGCCCCCTGTGCTGGCCCGGGAGAGCGTGCTAAGGCAGCCTCAGCTCTCCGTCGAGTATGTTCCCAAACCCAAACCACCGCCTGTGGGACGTTAGCTCCCTCCCGTAGGTCAGAGAGGTCTGGTGGTGGCAGAAATGGGAGAAACTCTGGGCGGGGCGGGGGCGGAGGGGGGGTAGGGGAGGTCAGTGGCAGGAGGCCTGTATTTACTTCCTCCACATGCTGTCAAACACGCACGCACGACGGCAGACACAAAGGCCTCAGCGTGTGCTGCTGGGGGTGGGGGGCCCCCCGGAGAGCCCACGGGGAGGCCAGCCCACTGCGGAGAAGGCTGCCCGGCAGCCCAGAAATCTGCCTGCTCTCCCCTGGCTCACAGTGAAGGATGGCTAGGGGCCACATCAGCCACTAACAAGGGTTCCTGACCTAATGTTCCCTACAGAGCCTAGAAAACAAGTCAATCAGTATTTATTTCCCTCCACAGGGTGTCTGTTACTCACAGTACATGTGCTCAAAGGATAAACGCCATTTTCATGTGTCAATACAGACCAAATACCCAAACCCAGCCAGGACAAAAAGTGGCGCGCTCATCAGAGGGCCATCTTCGCTTGAGCTGTTACCTAGTTTAACTGTTCTTCTGAGCTCCCGGGAGGCATGTCACTGGTTAACCAGTGGATGGACAAACACCCAGAGGCCCCTCCCACTGGGCAGAGCGCCTTTGCTGGCAACCCACACAGCTTCACTGGCCGGGGGGTGGGGGTGGGGGTGGGTCTCACTTCTGGTCTGTTCGGACCCCATAACCGACAGTCCCCTCTGCGTGTGCTCGCGGGAAGAGCGGACGGACCGGCAGGGTCCCTACGGA
>PISX010031197.1:0-17732 GCA_004024625.1 Mellivora capensis
TATTACTTCCCAATGCGTCTCCTCTGGTGGCTCCCTCCCCCTTTTGTTTATCTTCCGATACCAGTCTGGTGTTCCCGCTCCGCTTTACCTGCCCACTGGCGTCTTCTGCCCCCGTAGAGATCCTGACGAGTAGAATTTTGATCTCAGGCTGATTTCATGAGTGATCGGATTTCCTTGGTAGGTAATCAGCTCACTTTAGGGGACAGGTTGAACCGGAGCCTCCTCCTAGTTCCCCGCCATCTTGTCTCCCCAATATCTCATTGTTTTGATTTGTATTTCCCTGATGATGAGTGGTGTTGAGCATCTCTTCATGTGTCTGTTAGACATCTGAATGTTTTCTTTGGAGAAAGGTCTGTCCATGTCTTTTGCCTGTTTTTAAATTGGATTATTTGTTTTCTAGGTGTTGAGTTGTATTAGTATTTTTATATATTTTGGATACTAACTCTTTATCAGATAGGTCATTTACAAATATCTTCTTGCATTCAGTGGGTTGCCTTTTAGTTTTATTGTTCCTCTGCTGTATAGAAGCTTTTTATTTTGATGTAGCCCCAACGTTTTTTTGTTGTTGTTGTTGTTGTTGTTGTTGTTGTTTATTTTTGTTTACCTTGCCTCAGGAGATATATTTAGAAAAATGTTCCTATGGCCAATGTCAGAGAAGTTACTGATTCTGATCTCTTCTAGGATTTTCATGATTTCAGTCTCAGATTTATGTGTTTAGTCCGTTTTGAGTTTATTTTTTTGTATGGTAAAAGAAAGTGGTACAGTTTCATACTTTTGCATGTAGCTGTCCAGTTTTCCCACCATTCCTTGAAGAGACTGTCTTTTTTTCCACTGGATATTCATTCCTCCTTTGTTGAAGATTAACTGATCATATAATTGTGGGGTTTTTTCTGGGTTTTCTATTCTATTCCATTACCTATGTATCTATTTGTATGCCAGTACCATACTGTTTTAATTACTACTGCTTTTTAAGACAACTTGATTTCTGTAATTGTGATACCTCCACTTTTATATTTCTCTTTCTTTTTAAAGATTATTTATTTATTTATTTGAGAGACAGAGCATACAAGAGCTGGAGAGAGGGGCAGAGGGAGAGGGAGAAGCAGGCTTCCTGTGAGCAGGGAGCCCAACCTGGGCTTGATCCCAGGACCCTAGAATCATGACCTAAGCCAAAGGCAGACGCTTAACCAACTGAGCCACCCAGGTGCCCCTTGTCTTTCTTTTTCAACATTGCTTTAGCTATTCAAGGCCTTTTGTGGTTCCACACAAATTTTAGGATTGTCTGTTTTTTTTCTGTGAAAAATGCTGTTGATACTTTGATAGGGATTGCATTAAATGTGTAGATTTTAAAAAGTGTAGTACAGACACTTTAGCAATATTTTTCTTCCAATCCATGAGTATAGAATGTCTTTCCAATTCTTTTTGTCATCTTTAATTTCTTTCATCATTGTTTTGTAGTTTTCAGAGTACAAGTCTTTCACCTCTTTGGTTAAGTTTATTCCTAGATATTTTATTGTTTCTAGTACAACTATAAATGGAATTGTTTTCTTAATTTCAGTTTCTGCTGTTTTATTATTAGCATATAGGAATGCAACAGATTTTCATACATTGATTATGTATCTTACAATTTTACTGAATTCATTTATCAGCTCTAGTAGTCAATCCTTTCTAGTTTTTTTAAGATTTTATTTATTTATTTGGCAGATAGAGATCACAAGTAGGCAGAGATGCAGGCAGAAAGAGAGAGGAAGCAGGCTCCCCACTGAGCAGAGAGCCTGATGTGGGGCTCAATCCCAGGACCACGGGATCATGACCTGAGCTGAGGGCAGAGGCTTTAACCCCCTGAGTCGCCCAGGCGCCCCAAACTTTATTAGTTTTGATGAAGTCCAGTTCCTTGATATTTCTTTTATAGTTTGTGCTTTTATGTTCTATTTAAGAAATCAGGTCAAAACACAAGGTCATCAAAATATTCTCTTTTGATCCACCTAGAAGTTTTAGAATTTTAGCTCTCAAAACTTGGTCAATATCTTATTTTGAGTTAATTTTTGCATATGATATGAGTTAATGGTTAAGTTTCACTTATTTGGATATGGCTAACAAAATGATTTAGCACCATTTGTCGAAAGATGATTACTTCCCCATTGCTTAATCAATTAAAAGATTATGGATACTCATATATGACTCTAATAAGTTAATACATGCTAACACTTCAAGGGCTTTGAATTTCAGCTTAAAGATTTTGAATTTTATTGTGAGGTGTTCCAGAAAGAAGACGGAGAAATTCTGTGTAAAGAAAAAATGATCTTATGAAGAACAAGTTACTTTTATGATTAAAAAATAAACCCAAGGCTCATAACAGAGTGATTTGTAATTTTCTGAGTGGTCTTCAGAGAATTTATTAGAAGGTAACAAATCTCCTCTCAGAAAAATGCCTGAAAGTATACTGACCCAAAATTCTACATATAATATCAATATTCCTTGAATTGCATCTGTGCTCTACATAAAGGTTTATAGAACTAGTTAAGAAATACAGAAAAATATTAAAAAAAAAAACAAACCAATACCAAGAAAATCCAAATGTGGAAAGAAGAAGGACCAAACATCTCCCAAGAAATCAGCGTGCTTGACTCATTTCACTACTGTATAAAGGACAAGGGACTCTAAGGAAAAGAGACGGCTGGGAAAATAATACTTTATTTCATCATCATCACCATCAACGCCATCATCACATATCAAGGGTGTAAGAAAGAATGGGTGCTGTATTCCAGACAAGCACAAAGGGAGCTCAAAATGTGACCTAGTATGTCCTAGCATGTCTTGCTAGACTTCCACACCCGAAAATTACACATACAACCTCCATCATTCTACACTTCCCCCAAATCCACAACCTGGTTGTTGAAAAGCATCCAAGGTAATTGGGTAGCAAAAGCTTCCTATGGAGTATTGAAGACCACATAAACTAGTATAAAAAGCTAAATGAAATAGTTAATATGATTAGCTTTTCAAAATGTTTTATTGTTGTTTAACTAAGAAGACATCTGTCTGACTAGATAGTTTCATACCAACAGGAATGCAAAAGTTTCATTTGCTGACCTAAAGCAAGTTAGCTTCAAAATTAAAACAAAACAAACCAAAAAGCAATAAAGTGATTGTAATTTACTACTGAAATCATTGCAAATCTGCTTATCTCCTTCCTGTAGAGAACTTGAGGGCATTTTCAAATAACCATTTTCAAATATCTGTACCTATTTTCCTCATATACCATAGAAATGCCCTGAAAATTCCAATATGATAACTAGAGTCATACTGAATCATTTCTCTTAAAAAACACTTATTGTGCAAACTGACTTTTCAGTGACGATTAAAATAATCTTTTGTATTTGGTTTTATCTATTTTTATTTATTTTCAAATTCCAGGACCATTAATATACAGTGTTAGTCTCAGATGTACAGGATAACGATTCAACAAGTCTACATATTACTCAGTGCTCATGACAGTAAGCATACTCGTAATCCCCTCCCTTTACCTGTTTCACCCATCCCCCTACCTCCCCCTTGTGGAAACCATTTTAATGATTACTGTATAACATAACCATATTAATGCTTAATAATGTGGCCATATGAGGAAATGTGGATTCATTTTTTATAAGGGTGTTTTCAGGGACGCCTGGGTGGCTCAGTCAGTTAAATGTCTGCCTTCAGCTCAGGTCATGATCCCAGGGTCCTGTGATGGAGTCTGCATCAGGCTCCTTGCTCAGTGAGAAGCCTGCTTCTCCCTCTGCCTGCCACTCCCCTTGCTTTTGCTCTTTCTCTCTCTCTTTTTCTGACAAAAAAATAAATAAATAAAATATTTTTTTAAAAGAGTGTCTTTAGATAAATGCATCACTTATTGTATTGGAAAAAGTCTCTTTGTTAGTCCCCATGTTTTGGTGCAAATTACAGTTACTGTATCTGAACCGGTGAAGGCGAATTGTTATATACCTCTTGCACAGATCCTAATGGAATGACCGCCAAGCAGAGAATAAAGTACAGGAAGCAACGTTAGCTTCTGAAAGTACTAAAAGCAGAGTAAATCCATAAGACACTGAGCTACAAAGGAAGAAGAACTGAAATAGTGGCGGAGATATATGGAAGTAAACGGCAGGTGACATCAGATGTGATTAATTCTTAGAGTATGCAAGCTACTTTCTGCACACTCCCCCCATTCCCCAGGAAAGAGGAACGTGGCAAGGAGCTAGATTTTGCATCAGCATGTGAACACAGAGCAAAGGATTACACTCTAGCTCCAAAGTAGGAATAGCCACATAAGTGCTTCCAGTACTAGCTTTACACCTTGGATGTGAACAGTGAAAAGGTCCTAGCCAAGGGCCTGATGCCGGCTCCCTCTCCTCATTATACTACTTGCACAAACATACTTTTCACCCATTGGATTATGCCTAAAATTATACTCCCAGAGTTTTATTTAGCCTCTCTCCCCCTGACCACCCTCTCTCCAGTTGTATCTCAGAGTGGATAGATGGGAAATCAGATCTGGAGATTATGAGGGGGGTGATGTTGGAGATGGCGGCAGCAAGAAGCAGTGGGGATCTGGTGAGGAAAGAGAACGCCAGCAGGGAATGAGGCCAGGAGGAAAGTAGGAGGCTCTAAACCAAAAAGCCACAGGAGCCCTCCTTGAAAGCTTCCTCTTACCTATGTGTCTACACCTTCTGGAATAAAACCCACGATTCATCCTCAACTCTGCTGTTTTCTTTGGTGTTTGTTTGCATATCTGTCTCATCTGGTAGCCTGCAAGTTCTTCTAGAGCAAGAATTGTGGGACTCGGTAAGACCTTGGTTTAACAATAAGTAAATTAATTTCAAAAATCCCTCTAATTTTTATTAGGGTTTTATTGAGGGTTATTTTAGAATGCTCTTAGAAAAGTCATAATTCTCTGTGTTTAATATTAGAGACTGTGTGTGTGTGTGGGGGGGGGTGTCTCATGAATTTACTATTCCAAATCCATAGTGTTATCTCCTGTGTGTGTTTGTGTGTGTGTTGCTGTGGGGGCTGTGGTTCCAGAGAAGAAAGGATAAGTGATGCTCAAAGAGATTTTTTTTACCCTGAAGAGTATCTAAATAGCCAAATTTCATTATTTCAGAGTATCACTTAAAACACTTCTCATCTTGCCATGATGAAAACTGGTTCAGATTCAGAACACTTTCATCTGGGATCCATGTCTTTCTCTGTGGCTATCTATGCTGCTCTCGGCTCAGAAGCAGACCCCTTCTGCTTTCTGTGAGAGAATCTGTTCTTCCTCATGGTGAATTATAGGCCACAAGTACCTCAGAGTTTCCAGGAGACTGGAACAAAAGCACACATTTGTTGTTTATCTGTACAACGCATCCAAGTGGTTTCTTCCCACTTTAATGGAAGGTATAATTTGGAGCTAAGAGTCTGTAATGTTCATGGCTTTTAAATAGATTATTTCTTTGTTTTGGTTATTTTGAGAGTACATATGTTTCAGCTCCTGGGTAAATTATAGGCTTTTAAGGCTGCACATAGCTATTTTGTTTTTAAGCAGACAGGATTTCCACCTTTCTTCCTCCTGAGTTCACTCCCATATTTACAGATGAGGAACAGCAGAGGGTAGCATTTATTTACTTTCTGTGGAACATCAGCCACACATATGCCTGGAAGCCTAATGGTGGTGACTGACACAGGGCTGCCTTCTTGGATCCGCACGCCTCTGAGGCCCTTTTCCATAACATCAGAGCAAGTGGACGAGAAGCAAAGCCTGCGGAAGGAATGGCTACATGAGGTGAAGAGCTTCCCTGCCCTGTCAGTGGAGAAAAGTAAATGGATAAAACCAAGGGAAACCAAACAGAAGGGCTGAGGAAGTTTCTGCAGTGTCTTAGCCTAGTTTCCTCTGCTTCAAGATAATAAGAAATTAAGGAAGTGATAACAATAACCACTCTCCTATTCTTTAGATGGGACAAATTAGGAAAACTGTTCTTTGAAGCTGAAGAGTCATTTGCTGGAACAATCACATTGAATAAAGAGCAATTTTACCCATTTCTTTTCTATAATCCCAATTGATGACAGCAAACGAATGAGGTTAGACAGAGGCCTGAAGTCTCTGACGGTGGAGGTCAGAAAAGACTGGAACTAGGTAACAAAGGAAGCACTAGAGGTTTTAAATTTTATGTTTACTAATGATTTTTCTCCGTGTCATTCCCTCTCCCCCAGTGCTACGCAGCCGCAGCACACTGACCTGCTCACTGCCGCCCTGACAGCTCCTCCAGTGTCTTGCCTCCAGGCCTCACGCTGCTTGTTCCCTGGATCAAAAGTGCCCTTCCATCCCTTGCTGCTCCTGGAATCCCTGCTTGGTCTTTAAGGGCACATTAAAACCCTGGTTTCTCAGCAAAGCCTCACTTTAGTTCTACTACAAAGAAACTATAGCACTTTGGAGAAGTCACTTTTCTGAGATTCCATTTCTCCACCTTCTAAAATAAGCCAATTGGAAGTGATCTTTTTTTTTTTTTTAAGATTTTATTTATTTATTTGTCAGAGAGAGAGAGAGAGAGAGAGAGAGAGCGCACAGGCAGACAGAGTGGCAGGCAGAGGGAGATGGCTGGCAGAGGGAGAAGCAGGCTTCCCGCCAAGCAAGGAGCCCGATGTGGGACTCTATCCCAGGACACTGGGATCATGACCTGAGCCGAAGGCAGCCGCTTAACGAACTGAGCCACCCAGGAGTCCCTGGAAGTGATCTTTAATGTCACTTCTGTTTCTGGTCCTTGAGTTGATTCCACAGGTACAACAATGTCTGTGTACCTAGGAAATCTCAACTTCTCCTTACATTTTAGGCACATTCCTCTAATTATGTTCATAAACTGCACAACCTAACTTATATTGTGGTTAAATAGGAGTTTTGCAAGTGCCTAGTTCCCTAACTTTTCTTTCTACTGGATTATGAATTTATTATGATAGTACCATTTACAAATTTATTTTTCTGTTCTTCGATACCATGCACTTTTAAGTTCTCAAATGTATGTGGAATGAATGAATGACCTAGTAAAATTTGAGATTAAAGATTTTTTTTTAAAGATTTTGTTTATTTTATTTGAGAAAGAGAGAGAGTGAGAGAGAACACAAGGAGGAGGAGGGGCAGAGAGAGAAGCAGGATCCCTGATGAGCAGAGAGCCTGATGAGGAGCTCTATCCCAGGACCCTGGGATAGAGCTCTATCCCATGACCTGAGCCCTGGGATAGAGCTCTATCCCATGACCTGAGCCAAAGCAAGAGGCTTAACCAACTGAGCACCCCAAGATATGTGCGTGCGAGTGTGTGTGTGTATGTGTGTGTGTGGGTGTGTTTTATAGAGGGGGTGGGGCCAAGGGAGAGAGAGAGAGAGAATCTTAAGTAAACTTTCCACTGAGCACAGAGCTCAACACGGGGCTCAATTTCATGATCCTGAGAACATGACCTGAGCTGAAATAAAGAGTTTGATGCTTAACTGACTGATTCAACCAGGTGCCCTGAGATTAAGATTTTTAGTAGATATAATGATGCAATAATGTGTCAGTGTATGGTTTTCTGTTTTATGTTTATAAGGAAAGAAGAACAGGTAGTTAGACAATTGCTGCCTCACTTATCTTCAGATTATGGTTTTGAGTAGATGAATAATGTTTCAAACTCCCCTACGATGGGGGCATGAAGCATTAAGATTCTGTCGTAGAGGTTCTTCATCAGGGTTTTTATGGCCATTTTGTCAAAAGGAGTCACACATGGAATAAAGGGTTATTCTAGTGGGCACAAGAGTGAGTTGATGAATTCAGAACCCTACAGAAGTGACTGCTCATGCTGAGGGTAATGGAAGTCTAAGGCCACAATGTCTGTGACCTTGTCTTGGCAACAGAAACATGAGCTCAGGCTCAGGCTCTGCTAATAAAAGGCTGTAGCTTTCTAGGATTTCAGATTATCTTCTCATCTTATAGGGTTTCAGATTATCTTCCAGAAAAAGAAAAGAGGTTAGGCAAGATAATTTCAAATATTCTTACAAGCCTTAAATGATTGTATACTTTTAAAAAAATGACTGTATATCAATAGGAACTGAGATATACTTCATTTCTGAAAATCCCAATAGACAATTATCCAAAGCCACATAGCTATGAACCAATCCTGTATTTCACAAAAATTAATTTTTGTTTTACAAAGGACTTGCTTGATAAAGTATGCTCATGAATGTTTATTTATACCAATTTCACTTACACACAGTTTTACTATCATGAAACAAAATTGGTAAGCATTGCACGAGTAGGGGTGAGGGGATGTAAACATTATCATCATTTACCATTATTGTACAATTTCCTATATATAAACTACAGTGACTAAAAATGATGATTTTACAACTCTCCTATTAATCACAGAACTATTAATCCGTTACTGAGTTTATGCTTGCTCCATGAAAAATCCTGATGACTGAGAAAACGATGAAAACATTGGGGATGCTGAGAATGAGCTCTAATTGAAAGGGCTGGCTTCAGTGAAGTTTATGGTTTAAAGAGGGCTTTCATTTTATGGCTGGCTTTATTCCCTTAAGAGCTAAATTTTACTTCATTCCTCTCATGAATTGCATTTCAGGAAATTTAAGGAGAAAAATAAAATTCTTTATCAAGAAATAGTGAGAGATGATGGACTTGGGACAGAGATGAAGTACCAAGTCAGGGCTCAATGGCAGGAAAATTGAAAGTCAGAAGTTTACCTTTTCCACCCTAACACTGATTTTTATACTCGTACATATTTTCAGCATCTTTACCTCTTGTTCAAGTGTTGAATGCCTTAGATCATCCTAGATTTCCATGTCATTGTAAAAAGGGGTCTTATAAATTTACACGCTCTGAGCTATTAATGCTTAAACTTCTTCAAAATACCAAATCCATTATCTAAGACTGAAGGAATTTTAACCAGATTACTAAGGTGTGTATAAATCTTTATACAAAGCACCCTTTCCCATAAATTATCTGATTATAACCTTACAATATTCCTTTGAGATACATATGTTAGATATTATTCAGATCTCTTATCAATGGTATGGAAAATGGTTCTGAGGGCATAAGGGGCCTACCCAGAGCCACTCAGCTAATCAATGGAAGAAGATGAATTCCAGTCCAGATTTCTGTATTATAAGAGGCTTCAAAATATGCTTCTACTCCAGCTATTCATGCTAAACATAAGTGTGTTACCTCAACTTTTCTTCTCAGTGTTGTTTCCTTTTCTATTTTGCCTTTATTCATTTATCATTGTAAGTCTTCAACTTTATTATCAGAAAAAAGAAACAAAACAAAAGAAAGCAACTAACCCTTAGGGGCAGATATCTAGTTTTCAGTGATAATGGCCAAAATCCCTGCATGTCACCATCTGTGTTCCTACAGATTTCATAAAATAGTGCAATGAAAGTGACATCTCATTCCAACCCCTTAACAGATTAAAAAACAGGATCCCTTGAACAATGTCACACATCTAATTAGTAGTAGAACACAGCTGTCAACACTGACCCCCTACATTTTTTTTGTATTATTTTTCCCCTAAAATATTATTTTTCTCTACAATATTCTCTAGGAAAAGAAGTTCCACAAAGTTCCTCAGTACCCTGTTCTATTATCCTTCTTACTAGAATCCTTTCTCTCTGTCCAACCAAACTATAAAAATTCCCAAATCATCTATGTCTGTCTTGATCAGAAACCAATCAAGAATTGCGATACAGCTTCCTGAGTATAACATGCCAGTGGTGAAATGACACTTCTGTCTTCTAAAATTTAGTTTAGTGCCGAGACAGCATGTGAATGAAACTCAGCTCCTGTGGAATGTCCATACATCCACAAGGATAAGGACATCAGGTGTGGTGGACATGGCAATGTGTCCCCCAGACCCTCTGCAAGGAAAGGCCTGCTACAGTTGTGGGAAGAGAGGTCGAGAGCTTAGCTGTTGTGGCCCCTGCTTTGCTTCATGGAGTTGGGGCCGTCTTTTCCCGAGTCATGTCCTTACTACCCATTCCAGGGCAGCCTGAATTCTGTGCCTGAGCAAGAGGGTATATGATGGTGCCCCCCTTCAGCCTGACAGATGACAGCCCTGATGGGTAATACTTGCTCCAGAGCTGCCCGCCAGCAGAGCAGTAGGCGCTGCGATTTGACTTTTTCCTCTGGCCAACTCTGTCTCCTCCCCCTTTCCTTCACAGTGATTACTAATAAACATCTTGTATCCCAACTATTTCAGCCTCTGCCTCCCAGAAACCGAGTCTGCAACAGAGAGCTGCGGTGCAGGGAGAGCTGAGAGAGCAAACATGCTGGGAGAGGCAGAAATAAGAGTCAAAAGGAAAGCTATGATAGCTTTGCATTTTCTGCTCTTATTCTCCTGAACCCAGCTATAATTCTGCCCTTCCATTCTGTGTGCCAACCTTGCAGATTAAAATAAATCACTCTCATTATTTTTACTATTAGTTTATTCCTTAATTTAATTCAGATCAGTTTTTTTGTCTCTAGAAACCAGTCATAACTCCATAACTGAATGTGACCCAGTGATGTATTTGTGGTACTGATTCAAAGCACAATAAAAGCTAAAAGAATGAACATATTAGTGTGTGAGCTTCTAAAGACAAGGAAATAAACAAGAATGCCAAGATTTCAACCATTTGTTCCCCAGACCCACTGTTTCTTTTTCCTTTGCATTTATTTATTTATTTATTTATCTATCTACTTATTTATTTATTTTATTTATTTATGCCATCATTCTTCCTCTCTGTATTTTCTGGTCTCTGCGACCAACTGTTCCTCTTCAACAGCCTGGTAAGATTCCTCTGGTGCCAGAACACCAAATGGGTTTTCTAAGAGTGGTATGTTGTCTAGTCTGGGATATTATAAAAGACAGCTAGTGCCCAAATCACAGCAGATTTTGTAGGGCAAGGGCTGGACCCGTATCAGAAAAAAGAAATAGATCACAAACAAGAGAGTTCAGGTCCTGCTGCATTTTATCCCACGTAGGAGAAATTATACTCTACAGCTCAGTTAAGATAACCAATCCTTTCATGCTTTTAAGTCCAGCATCCTTGGTGTTCCTCCTCTTTCCTCCCAGTTCAATGACATTTTTCTCATTTTTCAAATCCTTAATTTACTAGTCTGGAGGCTCTGTTGGAGGGAGAAACATAACTATTTTTACCTTGATGTCCCCAGTGCTAATAAGCATGGATCATAGGGGATATTTCAGGGTGTGTTTGCCTGAAGAGGTAAGTCTATTTACTAAGAAACAAATATTTGGCCTTTTGTCACTATGGTATATTTTATATGAGCTCTTTTTATTTAACCCAGATGACAGGGGTTAGCTCTCAGATAAACTGAGACCCCAAAAGCGTTGACCTCGGGCAGATCTTGGGCATGAGTCCAGTGTGGTCTTTTGCAGAAAGAGCTATTTAGCTTTCCACTAGGACACAGCTGCACCCTCCTTAGCAAGAACAGCAGCAGGCTGAGGAGACAGTTCTTCCCTCAGTCAGCAGCTTCCAACAGTGAATGATGAAAGGAATTCAGAAAATCTTCCTGGGATGCAACCAGATCAAAATTACACGTCCCTACTCCAAAGATTTAGTTTTGTTTTACCAACATAAAAATGAATGAAAAGCAAAAAAGGTTCTTCCAAGTCCCATTTTGCTTACTGGAGTAGGAAGACAGAAGACTCAGTCAGAAGCCCCACTGAAGCCCAACCAAAATTCTCCAGGAAGATTTGCAGTCTCTTGGAAACCAGCTAGGCTGACAGAGCCCCAGGGTCTGGGGCAGCTGATTACAGTGAGCGATGAGTGGATGATTAGTGCGGACTAGGTGAGACTTCAAGCATCCTGGAAAGCGCAAAATGGGAGCTAGTTCTTAAAAGAAGCCCTAGTCTTGGAAAGGAGCACAGGATTCATCAGTGCATGAAAAAGCAATGTGGAGTCTTTGACCTAATCAGTGCCTGCAGTTACATTCTCAGCACAATGGTGTCTCCTGATTGGCACGAGCATTTTATGGTTCTCTTTTAATCTTTCAAGCTCTCCCTAGGTATCTGTTCCTACTCCCTCACTGCTTCTTTCTCTCTCTCCTTGAGTGGTTCCAACTGACAGCTGCCCCACGCTACACTCCATGCCCTCCTCCATTTTTTCCCCTAAAGATGACCACTCATTCTATCTCATTCAGTTTCCTTAATTATTACACCCACATTTCTTTCTTTTTTTTTAAGATTTTATTAATTTATTTGACAGAGACAGAGACAGGGAGAGAGGGAACACAAGCTGGGGGAGTGGGAGAGGGAGAAGGAGGCCCCCTGCTGAGCAGGGATTCCCAATGCGAGGCTGGATCCCAGGACCCTGGGATCATGACCCGAGCCGAAGGCAGACGCTTAAAGACTGAGCCACCCAGGTGCCCCTACATCCACATTTCTAAGACTCACAAATATAATCTGAATGACACATAGCTCAGCCTTTTAATTTGTACTGTTCTTCTCCGACATTTTTTCAGGAATGGGTGTCTACGACGTACGTAGGTTTTTGCAGGTCAGGGGCTGTGCTTTGTAATTCTTCCAGGTGAGTTAGCATGTTACAAGGTCACTAAACATGCTTGCTATAAAGTGACAGATTCATGTGTTATCAAGTATTATATATGTATAAACAATTTGTTCCCTCACCCTATAAAAACATCTGTTCCCTACCCTTTTACAAATATCTTTTGGCATTCTCAAGATGCTTCTGGAAATGAAAAAGGATTTGCTCTAAACATGAACAAACATAAATGTCATCAATAAAAAGACACTATAAATTACACACAAAGCTTCTTCTAGTGAACCCAACCATATCTAAATCTTTTTGTATGTTTGGTACATTGACAAAACTTTTTTTAACCATCCTGTTCATATTTTAGCAGCAAATGTAAAGCAAGTCTTATCCATTGTTATAAATGCATTTTTTGTTAGGATTTTTTTTTAAACTTATTTATTTGCCAGAGATAGAGCAAAAGTGAGAGAGAGAGAGACAGAGAGAGCGATCACAAAAGCAGGGGGAGTGGCAGGCAGAGAGAGAAGCAGACTCCCTGTTGAACAAGAACCCTCATGCAAGACTCAATCCCAGGACCCCGGGATCATGACCTGAGCCAAAGGCAGATGCTTAACTGACTGAGCCACCCAGGTGTCCCATATATCCATTTTTTTAATAGATAAACTTACTGAATATTACTTCATTTTCTTTCTTAAATTTGCACTCAGATTGGTAAGGTTTAAAAAATACTTTTTATATGGAATGTTTTGAGTTGCCTTAATACAAAGTAGCCTCATGAATCACCAGGTGAGTCTGAGCTGGAGTTCAGCAAGCTATTAATCTCCTGTTGCCATGCCAATGACGTCTGACCACAATATGACGTAATGAGTGTTGTCTAGTTTAATAAAAGATGAGTTCCCCTCCAGTGCTTCAAGACAGAGATTTCAATCAGCTCACAGTCTGAGAATCTACCCGCAGGTTGAAATCATGCTATCGGCAGCATCTCAGCTTGCCATGAAGAGTGCTATCAGAGCACGTTTGCTTGGACCAGCTCCAGCCTGAGAAAGCCTACAGCAAAAGATAAACGAACAAGCAAGGACAAGAACATTTTCCAAGTAGTGATGACTCCTGCTCATAATCCTATATTCTCCAATCCCTCTTTGGATGTGGCACATGTAGACTCTGATCTAAAAACAGTCAAACTCCCAGAAGACTAGTGTCTGAGGAGAAGGCTCTATGATGTGATAAACAGCAAATGTCCATCAATCCTCTGCAACTCAGAATCCTCTATAAAAGAGAAGAGTATGAAGAAAAAAGAAACCTGGTACAAAAAAGGATTCTCTCTTCTTGGCTGAGGGTCTTGTTGACTGCAAAGATGTTCATGGAGCTATGCGTCACATAGATCCAGCAACCAGGGCTGCCCTGTCATTGCCTCATCTCCTCAAAGTTACAACCCTGTATGGGTTTCTCGCACTAGGTGAGAGCCCCAACATTCGAATGAAGGAATCACTCTTCTTTGAGTCTGAAACAGCTGGGCTTGGAACTCTGTGGTCACAGAGAAAAGAGAATATTGGCCTCCACAGTTACCCATTAAAACTTCTGGACAGATCAGGAGACTGAGGCAGTCATTCCCAGGATCCTGGATTCTCCCGGAACTAGAGCAGGACAAGATCTTTGGAGCTGATGGGCCACAGTCCCTTTCCTCTCTGACACACTGCCCTGTTGTGTTTGAAAACTATCATTCCAAGGAAGAAAAGTCTTTTCAAAGACTGACGATGAAGCACCTATCCAGCATTAAGCACGTGTAAGCAGAAGTCAGGTATGGCAGAACGATGTTTGGGCAATAAAATGTTAACCTAGAGTTTCTGTTTTGGTCTGTCAGAATGGGGTCCAGGAATGGAAGCAACTGCATTATCTTCTTCCCACACCTGGACCATGGCACAATTTCAGCCCTATAAAGAGAGATTTGCCAGCCTCCTCTAACTGATGGGCAAATTGGCAGTAAAAAACGTAATTCTTACTGTGTTTAACTCAGTGTGGCCCTTTGGTACTGTCATTAAGATCAGTGATTTTTTTTTTCTCAATAGTGTGGCTAGCAGAATATTCCTATTAGAATACTGAAAGCTCTGGCCCTGTATTAATGCAAAGTTACAACCAAAACCAGAGAGAAAAGTAAGCAAACGTGGGCACAGTGAATATAATAATAATGATTTAACACATTTTTGAATGTTAGAAAGGTAATGTAAGAAACTGGATCAAAAAAGCATTTCTATATTATGTTTTATTCATATGCTTTACTAAATGATTTTTATAGATCTAGATAATATGTAATTCATACTGCAACATAAAGTTCATGAGGTTCTCTAAGAGTATATTATACATATACTTATAAGCAATGAATATTCATTAGCTTATCAAATACTCTTTGTTCATTTGATATTTCAATAAAGGTTATCTTTATGGACATATCAGGTGCCTAATACATAGAAAACAAAGCATTGGTAATTATTTTCATCATTTCATAAATCTTGGAGGCTTGCATGTTTTTTTTGCTTGGCCACTATATTTTGTATAGTATGCTCAATTGGGAAGCCGTGCCACCTGTATTATGTGTAATTACTGAAACCAACAAAAGTCTTTTTTTTTTTTTTTTAGTCTTCTAAGTCTTTCAGGAATGTTGTTTTTCTTGTGAATGGTGATTTAAAAAGTAGTGTTATATTCAAATAAACAAGTATTTTCCAAAGTCTCTTCAAGACCAGCTATCTGTGGGATGCTATAGCTAGGGAGGGTAAATGAGGGTCAAGGTAGAATTAATGCCTTTAATGAATTAATGTTCTTTTTGTAGTGACAGAACTCACATAGAAGAAGCCAGTAGAAATCAATGTAGGACTGTTGACATTCAACCACAGGAAAATTAGTGCTATCTTGACATGGTAACTTACTAGCCTATACTTTTTGTTGAAATCCAATATAACAAAGCACCCAACACAAGAATGAGAAAGTTGAATATTATATATTTATCACCCATTCCCAGGAGTGACCCAGAAATGTGAGAGAATTTGTTTTAGATCAACACTATAATAGAAATGTTAAGTGGCATGCTAACTTTTTCACTCCAAAGCAACATACAAATTATCTAACTCAAACCATAGGGTATATTGAGTTCAACTTTTAACTTCTTTTTTCCTTAACAGTTTTTCTTTGGGCGGGGTGGGGGCAGTACCTCCTTGACTTAATATCATGCATAATTTCCTTCATTTGCCAAAAAAATCAAGTGTAATTGATAGGTTTATTTGCATCTTTGCCTAAAACATCATTTTATAGAAATTTATAACCAGATTTACTCTAATATCAATTAGGAAGATTAAATAAAGAGAAATATTTACCCCAAAATTAATATACTAAACCTAGGGATATTCCAAAATTTTAAAAAGTTTAAGAAAAAACTCTAATAGGGACATCTTTGAAAATTAAGGAGAAAAGCATGACTGGCTCTAGTCTATGACTGAGAATAACAAACTTGATCTTTATAGAATGTCCTTTTCCCATCTAGATGAAAAAATGGGAGTCTGCTTCAGTGAGACTGAACAAATCATTCAGAATTGCATGGCTGTTAATGTGGCAGAGTCAACATTTAAATCAAGATATCTAACTTGCAAATAAATGCTGTTCCATTATTGGCATTTAATTTTAATAACAACAAAAAAGAACTCATCAATTGATTAACTAGTAAGCAAGATCATAAAATAGCAGATCATGTGGTAAATAAGTAGCTCCCATCAAATAGGGATGGAGGAAAGTTAGATTCAAGGCTCTGTGCCTTGCTCAGGAAAAGTGGGATTGGGGTAATCCTGTCACGGGGGCTCTGAGTATCCAAGGATTCCCAGGAGCATGGCATCAAGACTGGATGCAGCAGGGAAGTGATGCAGAGGGTACTGATGGCAGTACAAAGGCAAAGAATAAAAGCACAGGCCAAGTTTATAACTTTTCTAAACACTGGATACAAAATCCATGGTTCTCTAGTGTAAAAACCAAAAGGTGGTGCCCTGTGTTGCTGGCCCTAGTGCACACTCTCACACCTAGCAGGTGGAGTAGTTAGCTTTATGTGTCAACTTGGCTAGGCTATCACGATATATGCAATTATTTTTTTTTTCATTTCTTTTCAGCGTAACAGAATACATAGTTTTACAACACACCCAGTGCTTCATGCAATGCGTGCCTCCATAATACCCACCACCTGGCTCCCCCAACCTCCCACTCCCCGCCCCTTCAAAACCCTCAAGTGGTTTTTCAGAGTCCATAGTCTCTCATGGTTCATCTCCCCACCAATTTCCCTCAACTCCCTTCGCCTCTCCATTTCCCCATGTCCTCCGTGTTATTTGTTATGCTCCACAAATAAGTGAAACCATATGATAATTGACTCTCTCTGCTTGACTTATTTCACTCAGCATAATCTCTTCCAGTCCCATCCATGTTGCTACAAAAGTTGAGTATTCATCCTTTCTGATGGAGGCATAATACTCCATAGTGTATATGGACCACATCTTCCTTATCCATTCGTCCGTGGAAGGGCATCTTGGTTCTTTCCACAGTTTGGCGACCGTGGCCATTGCTGCTACAAACATTGGGGTACAGATGGACCTTCTTTTCACCACATCTGTATCTTTGGGGTAAATACCCAGTAACGCAATTGCAGGATCATAGGGAAGCTCTATTTTTAACTTCTTGAGGAATCTCCACACTGTTCTCCAGAGTGGCTGCACCAACTTGCATTCCCACCAACAGTGTAGGAGGGTTCCCCTTTCTCCACATCCTCTCCAACACACGTTGTTTCCATCTTGCTAATTTTGGCCATTCTAACTGGAGTGAGGGGGTATCTCAAGGTGGTTTTAATTTGAATCTCCCTGATGGCTAGTGATAATGAACATTTTTTCATGTATCTGATAGCCATTTGTATGTCTTCATTGGAGAAGTGTCTGTTCATATCTTCTGCCCATTTTTTGGATAAGATTATCTGTTTTGTGTGTGTTGAGTTTGAGAAGTTCTTTATAGATCCTGGATATCAACCTTTTGTCTGTACTGTCATTTGCAAATATCTTCTCCCATTCCGTGGGTTGCCTCTTTGTTTTGTTGACTGTCTCCTTTGCTGTGCAGAAACTTTTGATCTTGATGAAGTCCCAAAAGTTCATTTTTGCTTTTGTTTCCTT